>JAQFZC010000348.1:0-56211 GCA_034695205.1 Dicyrtoma fusca | reverse complement strand
ACGTATACTGAGTCTAAGGGCTATCCTCGGTGGAGGACAGTGTCAATTTATTTTGTTAATAAATTTGTCTTTTATTAGATAACTAGCTTCCTATTCCGATCTCCTGCCAGTTCCCATTCAAGTCAGTCAAATTCTATCGTTTACACAAGGACATCTCATAAATTCGCTACCGAAGAAGCAAAAGTGTGTCTCTGTATCTCCAATAATTGCTAAAAGCGAAGCATGCTATGCACTACGGCATGTACGGATAATGGCAAGAAATTATTATGATTACTTCAAAACGATGGAGGTTTTACACTGTATTTATTGGAAGAACAGTTGAAAAAAGAGCCGAAATGGCGCCGGTTATGTTGTTTCTACAACATGGAAATTGGCTTAGTAAAATATTGGATGCCAGTACGGACATAGCTAAGGTGGCTGCAAGTGAATAAATATGATAGTGACAGGGGCTGGGTGCAGGCAGCAGTGGAAAAAGACTGGGAAATGTTTGCATGCATTTGATTCGATAAAAATAGAAGACCAAGTTTGTACGGCTGGATTCGAAATCTCATCTCTTCTCTTCCCCGCTCACTCTCTGCTGTAGATTGATTGTTTGGATTTCTTTCCCCATGTTTACCCTCCTTTAAGCTTCTTTACAGCCTCAATATATTCTCATCTTGTTTACCCACCGCCGCACATCTACCTTTAGGTACCTAGGTACATGCACAACCTTGAGTGTTAGATAAACTCAAGAGGATGATGGAGACCATTATAACATTACATCTCATATTATGCAGTCAAATCTGTACGGACTTCGTCTTGTACACACAGATGCACATTTGTATTCTTTACTGTAGTCACAATGGCAAAATAAAAAATAACCGTCGTATCGTACCATACGTATCTACACATGTATAATATGCCTGATCACCCACGTTTTGGAATAACCCTTGTGTTATACTATAATTTATAATATGAATATTGTAATGATATCCCGGGTCAGAGTCAGAGCAGTAAGTAAAGAAAGGACGGACTGACTAGTGGCTCTTGTAAAAATATTGCAAATGGTTTATAAATGGAAGCAGTCAAAAGTACAGAGAGAGAATACAGAAAGCACAGTGGAGCTTAAGGGATTTTCTGCTCTTAAAATGAACTGAAAAAAATGATGATGAGAGAAACATTAGAGTTGAATGTAGTTTTTACAAAATGACAAAAAAGTTTTTTTTAACCCCTACCACTTCAACCATATTTATTCTCTTTTTTTTGTCAACTCCAATTCTCAAAATAAAAAACTCTAACGTCCGACTTGCGACAGATTTATTTACGACTCTGGCACTTTCTCATTTTCATGGATTTTTTTTCTCCTCTTGTTGCACGCCTGGATGTACTTGCGAGCACACAGCATATAGGTACGTAGGTATGTATATAGACACATTTTTTCCTTTTATAATTCAAAGTACAAGTAAGTTTTACAGCCTAGTACAAATGCATCAAGTTTTTAAAAGCAGACGCTGCGCTGAACAACATTGGAACTTTGGATTTCTTTCATCTGAAATCAAATCAAAAGCAATTATTATTGTATTCCAATTTTCCCTATTTTTACGACCTCTAAGATGTCACAAGTTAGTCGATATTACATATTTATAGGTATATATTATACTGTTATTCTTTTCTAGAAATGTATAAATGGAACCCGGAAAGGATATTGTTCAGATTTGAGGAAAAGAAACCCTTGAGTATTTCAGAACTACCTTACATAGTGGTTTCACTGCGCATTTAATTTGTTTTGCACTTTCAAGGCTTTACATCCGTCCTTTCCCTTAACGTTACCATTTTCCTGCTTTAAACATTATAAGAATCAACTCCGTTGCCAATGGCATTGTAATCGATATCAGGAATAAAATTCAGTGTGCTTGCGTTCCAACAAAAATGAAAATTACAAGCTTGCAGTGTAGTTACAGGCAATACGAAGTCTTATCGTTAGTCAAGGCATCAGAATAAGATTCAGTATGATAGGAATAATACTATTTTTACTGTCACTCAAAAAGTATAGTCTTTGTGTACACACATCAAACTAATTTAATAATTTCTTGAAGGTCACGTCAGTCTTCTTTTTTAAAAGTAGGTAGGATTAGAAATTAGGAAATCAGGATGGGAGAAAATAGAGAAAAGAAAGGAAAGATGCTAATAGTATATTGCTCATAGTAGGGGAAGGCTATAGAGGTAGAGAGAGAAAAATTTATATTTAATGCTCCGACCCCAACGGAGAAAAAAAATATCTTGAGGCTGACACAGTGTGGAATGGGCTAATTACCAGTAATAACTTTGAAATGAGGAAGGAATAATAATGGGCTTAGCGTGACTTTTAATGAGAAAGGGGAGGTTCAATCCTTCTACTTCTAATTCTACGGGAATACCCTCATTCCCAAGAATGTGCTCTCTACATGTAACATTAAACAGGTTGTTCATGGAGCTTAAGGTATGTGGCAGAACCATCAGGGCTTGACTGCTTTCTCTGACTTTCCCTATAGCTTCTTCATGCATGGATGTTGATACCAACTATACACATACGCAGTATATGTAGTAGCAAGATAACTTGTACCTATATAATTAGTCAGTGGGAGGAATTCATGATGAGCAAAAATGAAAAGAAGGGATAGGGACCCACCACGGTGAAGGACGTATTCTCTTCTATGATTTCCCATCTACGGTACCCACATACAACAATACAACATCCAGATGCTTAGGTTCATAGACTTTCTCTTTAAATTAGACAATCCCTATTTTCAGCATCCACAACACAAGGAACATTGCAAATATGACGTTAGAATATTTGGGCAAAAAATAGCTTTCAAAACATCCAAATATGATGGTAACTTTTCAAAAATGTGTACCTTATGGTATTTAAGTATTCAAAAAAACTAATTTCTACTACGTTATATTTGAAAAGCCCCAGTAAGTTTCGTCGGGTTTAGTCTACAGATATATGTAAGTAGAAGGCTAACCCTTAAGTGTACTCATGTATCTAGAATACTCTATAGAGTGTAGGATCGAAAATCTTAAAGCTGTCAATGTGAATGAATGAAAATGAGGAGCGTGGAATTTGAACACAGAACGGTTGTTAAGTGGTTTTCACAATAGCATTTCAGCTCTTTTACCATCAGCTCTCCAGCCTTCCTCCACGCTCCGAGATCCGAGAATGGAGACACACACGCAGGATGTCATTAAGTTAGAGGCGGAAAGACAGAGAAGCTGTCATCAGTGGAGTCATCGGCATCTCATCCTGGCCTCGGCTCATTCCTACAGAATTATATAGAATCCAACCCGGGTTTCCTTTAAGTGCTAGCTTGTCATTGTCATAAAGTCACAGAGTAAAGGTTGCTTCACAATAGGAATTTCTGCGCACTTCTGAAGCCACGGGGATAATGCATAAATGCGCATCCAATGTTCGATTTCTTAACTGCATTTCCATTCTGAAATTTCACTAAAATTCACAGAATATGAATATTACTGTTGACTGTAGTGTAGTGTGAAATTCCAACTAGTTTTATAACTGGATGTAACTGCGGATATAACTCCGCCTTTCCTTTTTAGTTAATATTTATGCCGACGTACAGTTGTTACTCATCCTAATGATATAATTATAATGTGGATTAATCTACCTGCAATTTCCCAAGGCCGTGGGAAGAGTAACATGGCAAGAAATACACTTATTTTTAGATGTCCTTTTGGTTGAAGTTGGTTCGTTTTGTTGCGGCGGTTGGCTGGTTGGCTCTCGCGACTTGACTGAGAAATTCTGCCGAGTCATTTCAGACAATGGAATTTAAATGTCAATAGTATTGAGGAATTGAAGAGAGAAGCTGCATCTACGAGGAATCTAAAAATGTAGTAATAACTACCCGGGTTCCGCTAATGCTGATATTACGGAAGAAGTGGCATAACCAATGAAGCGCACATTCACTTATATATGTAGTTTCGTCACAGAGGTTTCACATTCAGTAGTGCTGTGTGCCCTGGCCACACTGTATACAGTTCAGTGTTCTAGAGTCTAGAGTACTAGTACATATATGTATCATCACTTTTGACTCTAAAAAATATTATCGATTCCGAATCTTTTATCTTCTTCCTCCTCCATCTTTGCACTCTCTCAACAGTCGTGGCATAGCAAGGTGCGACGGTATGAACATCTACATATGTACGAATGGCTCTATGCATACAGGTATTAGCAAAACTGCTAGAAGGAAGCCACAGTGGTTCGTAGCATTACCACAGTATTAGTGCCAGTGTGTGCACTGCATTCCATTACATTACTGGAGCAAGTGGCTTTGCATTTTAATCAGAAGCTGGGACTTGTCAAAAATAGGCTGTTCGACATGAGCTTAAAAGCATATTCATATTCAGCCTCATACTACTATGTTGTGCACATTACGTCCGCAAGAAAGCATTCTTGAACTCTCTAGTGTTCCATACCTTCCTCAGCCACCCCGTGCCATTACCAAAGATCAGTGAAAGCACACACACACACACGCAAGCACTGCACTATTGTAGGCTGTAGAATACTGTAGAGTGTACAGATATGCCATGTACTTCATATGGAAAGAAAGTCAAGTACTGTTTGCACTCGCTCACTATGGCCCAAGACAGTACAGGCAGCCGAGAGACTCTATTTAAGCTAAGATTCTTTCAAAAACCATTTTTTTATAGGAATCATAAAGTCTAACCACATTAAGTTCTAATACTTTCCTGTAACAGTCACTAACGATGAGTAAATGCAAATATTACAAACAGGTCTATTCTCACATAGTACACACATGTGCACACTCAGAGCCTTGGTGCGGAGGCAAGTAGTAAGCACATGTAAATACACTTCCAGCTGTCTACCAACTCCCAGGCAATGAAAGCCAAGGGAAGGCCAGACCAGACCAGGCTATGACGATCCTTAGTAGGTAAAGTGAAAGCAAAAGGAGGAGAAAAAAGGAGAAAAATTGAAGGAAGGGTTGAGTCTACACATTTCCTTGGATCCTTCCCTGCTTACCTATACCTTCCGTCTGTTTACTTTCTCCACTGCTGCTACTACAGAATACCACGTAGACGAGGCTCCATTGGAGTTGATCGCTCAGATAGGGATACCTAAGAAACGGAGGGAAGGAAAAGAACAGGGAGAAAAAATTGGAATGGAGATGCCTCTACATAGAATAGGAACTATAGATATTCTATGCAGTGAAAGTGGATCGCTCATAGCAACACGACGGGTGTGTTCGAGTCAAAAATATTTAGGTGGGGGGGCTATGGATAGAGAAATATGTATGTTCAGGTGGCGTCGAACAAATTTGAAAGCGTCACAGGAGATTTCCAACAAAGCGTTCAACCTCCTCACATTTTCACTCCTTCAGTTCCCGTCCTTAAATGAATTGTATTTATTATCTGTGTCTCTCTCCCTGTCTGCCTCCCTCCCTAGCTAACAAGCTCCCAAGTCAAGGTAACTGCTGCTTTACAGATGCATCAATGCATGGTGTGTCGATAGAAAAAGCATATATCTTTAGATCAGGTTATGCGCAGCGGTGCGACGACCACCATCGCATTATTCATTTAAAAAATTTGTATTCATTTGTTCCTTTCTTATATGGTCGTGTGCATATAGTATGAGAGGGTATAGGGTGTCAAGGAGAGTGTATTGCCTCCCCCTGGATTTGTCATGGGTGATATTATTTCCTACAAGGTTCTATGTAGTGGCAGGAGTTCATATTAACTTTATGCTCCAGTGACAACGTATCCGTGTGAAAGGGATGGGAAATCTATTGTCAATAATTTAATTAAATGTACTGTGAAAAATTCTTATAAGTCTGTCTTCTATCGCATCATCTCTCCTCCGCCCACCCACCTTTCTAGCCACAAGCTCCCAGACACCATACAATCAACCACACTTTTACTCTGTACTACGTAGGCATATGCACTTAACTTTCACTCACTTTCACTTGGCAATGTTCCCTGCTCTGCTGTATATCTGCGAGCCTCTGGATATGCTTGAACCAATGTGGTTCGTTTATATAATTGGTAGTAAATGTTTATGAGGAAGAGCCCATTATTTCTCTTTGCCAAGCTTATGAAAAACGACCTCAAGGAATGTTCCGTAGTTTACTTGTCAGCATCGCATCATCATAATCATCAGAGACACGGTAGAATACACACAGTGTGAGTATAGCGTCATAGATTAGGAAATTAAAAACTAAATGTCACATTTAGAATTAATCGTGGAGGCCCCCAAAATTAGCTTCTACTAGATGCTATCAAATTCATTTCATTGAGTGAAGCAACTACTGTACATGTAAATGACCTTGAGCAAAGGGCTTTGGCTTGTGCAATAGGTGATAATGCCGTGCAGTGCTACTGCTTCTAAGGGTGTGAAAAATTTCACAGTGTGCATATTTCAAAACAAAATTGAAGGGATGCAACGTTTAGTTCAAAAAAGGAAAACATTTCACCATGTGGGTCCCCAAAGATTAGAAAGTGTGGCAACATTGCGTGGGTTGGACGCATAGCTCAGCTGAGTTTAACTCAACGCTCCGCTCAGACTTAAATTAAATTACTCTTTCCCTTCTAAATTCTCACAAAAAATATTTAGGTCAGTCTCTCTCTCTCTCTCACACACACACAAATAACTATCAAAGTGATGCTGGCTCATCCCCCCTTCCTCTACCCAGGGTAATAAAATAAATTGTCCACATGTATCTATCTATCTCCATACCTACTATGTAAACTGATATGGGGAATAGGGGTGTATGTCCCTGTAGGAGAAAGCACTGTAACAGTCCTTTTAGAACTGTAGACAAAACAAGAAAATAAAATCCTTTGAACTGTGCACGACTTACCTGCTTCTCTGCGGTATTAAACTCCCGAGTCTAAACGGCGATGCCTTCCTCACACATTTAAAGACTTACTTTTGTCTTGAAGGGACATGAAGACAGTCATAATAATATAAATTAATGTTACTGCACAGTAGTAGTTAGTTGCGCAAAACAATTTGGGTGGGTGGCTCAATTCAGTGAATAGTAATGCTAATTATTATCTGTACTGGTGACAAAATTCCTTGGCACTGCACTCTCATTATTTTAAAAAGCGAATCATACACATTCTGAAAATAGAGGACAGAACTGAAATTATTTACTCGAATAAGATGATTGGAATTTGTGTCCCTATCTTTGGACAAAATCCATTCCGTCACCGGGAACTTAATTAACTGAGTTGCGTATTCTGTAACAAATGAAACAAAGGGAAACAAGCTAATTGCAATTGCAAGCAATTGGACATCCTCGAGCGAACTTACTTTTGTGTGTTGAGAGTCTGTATCTATGCATGAGTACATTTGTGTGTCATCTACATAATCTTATGCCGATGCACCATGTCGATCGATTCCTTCGAAGATGTGGATGGCAGAATTGATTCAACTTCTACGAAAGCATAGCATCGCCAGGTAAAGGGAGGGCAACATAAGTAATGGCAATGCTTGGGAAATAGAAGATTCTAGTTGATCATATGAGAAGCCTTTTAGTCACTACTTACTCAAAAAACCTTCTGGAGATGTAAAATTTTGTTGGGTTCTTGTGATAGGTGGAATTATCTTATGTGGTTTAGACGTTTTGGAAGCTTAACTGTACAATTTTCTGTTTTAAAAGCAAGATTTCATTCGTCTTACGAAATGGATGTAATAGAACTTTTTTCACAAAATCAATTATCAAAATCCGTTGACGCTTGCAAAAGTTATTTAAAAAACCTCCAAAAAGTTGAAATGGATTTTGATAATTATTTTTGCGAAGCAAGCCTCATTTATTTGTCTTTAAGAAAACTTATTTTAAATGCAAACTTATTTTGCGATTCAACTCTTGCTTCGGTTTGAAGCTTTCAACCAAATTGGCTGCACGAAAATACTGTGTTTTCTCTCTTTTTAAAATGTGGAACTATTTTGGCCAGCACAGTATAACCTATTTTACTTCAACTAAGAATGCTTTTGATGTAATATTTGGAAGGTCCCTTTAAAGAACATTTTAATACGCCACAGCACACACAAGACGAGCAGGAAACTTTTCCCACTTCCGCGTCACCCAACATCAGGACCAACCAGATTTACGAGCCGAATTACACTTCGTAATCAAATCTTATACAGACTTACATTTGTCTTCTGGATAGTTACAAACTCCGTCAGGCTTTTAAGCTTTTCTAATATTAATATTTTCCCTTGCCCACTCAAACTTCTAAACTCATAAATACATTTCAAACTACATACATTTTTGGTGAGAATCATACATAGTTTTAATTAGAGTTTGGAATAAAAGGATAAATTAAAATAGGAATGCCATAGGATTATTTGGTCTGTTTTTAATTTATTTGGTCATGCAAAAGTTTATATTATATTATATCGTCAGCTGTGCTAAGTTAAGTTCCCCGGTAAGATAATTAAATATACACTCAAGGGCGACGTAAATTGAATTGGTTAGTAGGGAACTACTTGTAGAATGGACCCGGAACGAGAGAACTCTCATTAGACTGAGAGCGTCCATTATTGTTAATAAATCAATGCTAATGTACTGCGAGACGACCTGTTGAAATCCGATAATAGTTGTCAGAGCTTACGAGGATATTAAGAGGATTTTGTGTGAGGAATATTAAGAGGCTCATGTAATTGTTTGGTCTATGAAAGCAATCTTCTTATTGACTCGAAAGGTGACAAACAAACAAACAAAAGTTTTCCTTCCTTTTACCCACTCTATGCATTATCTTGTTTCTCAACATGTAGGGACGCCCCCGTATAAATTATACTAATAGACACATAGCTCAGTCTGCTATACCCATAGATCATACATGCATACAAACACAAACCCACGGGGCTACTGCGGTCACATATAATCTGCTTCTCCAAACCAAACCGCCTACCCAGCTCCATAGATTCTCTCCTCTTTCGGATTCTGCTTGTGCCCACATTTAAGGGCTGCACATACACTCATCAAGAGAATCTGCATTCACATTGTATCTACGGCATACCAGAGAACTTAGAGTCCAAACAGGGAATTGGGATTCAGGTAGGTGTTCTATTTATTCATAGAAATTTTTCTCATCTCAACCCAACACCGGCTGCTGCTGTTTGTTTCAGTACATAGTAAAAGTTGGGGTCTTTGTGTGTGTGTGTGTGTGTGTGACTGGCTAAAGTTGGAAAAGTGAGAACTTTCAAATAAATAAAACTCAAGCTGGTCGACGGCTATTGAAAGGTTTAATAGGTTGAGTGTCTGTGATGAGATTAAAGTGGTAGTTTTTGTCAGAATAAATAGTAGGGAGCCATCAAGGTCCTGATTGCTTTTTGCAATCAAACCTTTTGTTTACAAGATGTACCAACAGACGCCCATAAGTACTGTGCAAATAGATTTATAAGCTGCTCCCAATTCACGGCAGTCGTATCTTCAGTTTCGTCATTGAGGAAAAGCTAACATGTAACTTTCCCTTGGTGCTCTAAGAGTATCAATCTACGAAAGACATTTCTAATCATTTCTGTACTGTGTGGCTACTTTTACTAAAAATAACGTGGATTAAAAAATTGAAGTAATAATTGCTATATTAATGTTAATTTTTTGTGTTTTTCAGATTCAAATTTTGTGCTGGGGAATGCACAGGTGTTAGCACATCCCATAGTGTACTGCTCGGATGGCTTCTGTGAGTTGACGGGCTATGCCCGAGCTCAAATAATGCAAAAAGGTTGTGCCTGTAAATTTTTGTATGGAGCGGAAACACCTGAGGAACAGAAGCAGCAGATTGAGAAATCTCTGGAATTCAAGACAGAACTGAAGATGGAAGTGATTCTGTACAAGAAGAATGGAACGCCCTTCTGGTGTTTACTCGACATCGTCCCCATCAAAAATGAAAAAAGAGAAGTCGTTCTTTTCCTGGCCTCCCACAAAGACATCACTCACACAAAGATGGTTGAATTTTGTGATAGTGGCGATAATCCCTATGACTCTGGTGAGTTTCTATTACACCTCTCTATCAGGCATATACATTTAGGTCCACAGCCTCGCTTTTACTTACGCTCCAACCCCACATGAGAAATACTTTGTCATGTTTTCCTTTCATTTTTCTCACATTTCCAACTTTTACCCTTGTAACTTTTGTACCTATTAGCAGTACTAGAGGCTTGAGGCTGGATCCCTCCAACTTCCCGTGTCGATTTCCTCCCTCCTCTCATCACGTATAATCCAGTCATAACGGCGTAAAGATATCAGGAGTGAAGTATGATGATGACGGTAATCTTGTAAAATATACTCGACCCTCATGAGGATCATACTTTATCCCACTCCATAATTAATGCCATACATACATACATATTTAGCTTCGGTGAAGTCTGTTGTTTCTACAAGTGATAGTAGCCAGTCAAAAACAGCGTCGGTTATCCTACTTTCGCACTTTCCTTCCTTCAACCATAGCAGCAGTAGTTTCATTTGAAGGGCATTCACAGATATGTATACGGCACATGTATGTATATAGCTACTTACCTAGATTATATTATTATTCCATTTATATGCATTTGCGTGCATTAGATATTCTGCGTTCATCCAAATTTCACACATGATACGTTTTATCCCGGCTTTCTCCCATTTTTTCCTGGGCTCTCGTTGACACTTCCATAAGATTAACTTTTCATTTTACGCACAAATGCATCCCTTGTGTGTAAAAATAGTAAAATATTCAAGTGCCTTGGCCCTCCATCCATTTATAGATGATGCTAGGTTTCCTTACGGCTGGAAAATTACATATGATGTGTCACAAAGTTTCAAGAAAAGTCAAAAAACAACTTCGAAAATTAAATGTTATTTTATTAAATGCGTCCGTATAAATTCTGTTGACTTGCACTGTTTCCTTCCTTCTTTCCCTTCATTCATGGTTTTGTTTTCACCACTTTCTGCCTATCTTTCCTTTCCCTACTTCCTTCATTTGTCCTCAAAGGGTCTAAAGGAACTTGCAAATATGTACGTTTACATTTTTAAGAGGCAAAGTTGGAAGGACGTAGTAATTGAAAGACCTCCAAAGCAAGATGAATGTAATAATGTAAAGTGATATCAGTATCAGCAGCAGTTAATAGGAGTATAAATAAACTGTATACAAGGACATGATGCAACTAAATGAAAAGGATAAACTCTATTTAATGAAATTAAATCTAGCGTGCCTTCAAGTTTATACTTATTTTCGCAACATAACTCTTGCTTTGGTAGTTATTCTTAACATTTGTAAACCATTTTAAGATATTATATTTCATAATTTTTATACTTTCCTCCTTATTTGGTGGATGATACCATTAATTAATGGCTGTATGTGCAACAACTGACAAGGGCGCAATTCATTCGTGTAATCTGAACCAGACAGAGGTCTTGGTAATTTATGGTTATTAAAGAATATAGATCACAATCATAATCGCACTCTCTCCCTTCCTACAGCTGTGCACGTACCACATGCATACATGCAGGTACCTCACGAAAAGAAAGCAAGACTAACGAAAACTCTAAACTAAGGAACTACCTTGATCGATTTTTATTGGATTAAGTTACATGTGGGCATTATAGAATTTCCTCATTAAAGGTTAGCTTACTTATTGTGCTCTGGAAACGGATAGGCATGAGGTAGGAGAATCTTATTGGAGGATCTTCATTCCTTTCCTTATCTTTCCTCGCAATTTTTATCTTGAAATGGACACGAGCACGTGTCGCTGATAATTATAGACAGACGCTCATCCTTCCGAACATATGCATCTGTCTTCATAGCTCCCCGCCTACAATTTCCGATATATTTTTTATGAATTTTCATGAGAATTAATCACCTGGATCGAATAACTTCCTACCTATCTACTCCAGAGGACGTCGTATTGAATTTCCCTAATTACTTGGATCTCATAGAGAGCACAAATAATTAGCTAGATTCATTTTAAATGGCTCTACTATAGCTCCACGTAATACCTTTGCACGTCATACTAGATTGCTTGTGAACGAATAGAGCTACTCTGGCTGAGGAAACGGAGCCTTCCCTCTCATTATTACTAACCAATAATGACGATTACGAGCAAGTAGATGCATAATAATGAAAGATTACCTGTCTACTGTTCTATTAAGATTGCACCGTAGCAAACAAATCGCTTGACTTCCGTGTTTGAAAAACATGAAAAGATGAGGTATCGATTTGTAATTTTTCTTGTTCAGAGAATTGTTCCAGAGTTACAGAAGCAATTAATTAATTCAGCAATATTGCGAATCTGAACAATCAAGCTCAAATCTACGGGATTTCATATGTTTTCACTCTGCAATTCATTAAATTTCTCTTATTACTTACTACATAATAGAGCAGACTATCAGTATAGGGGGGCAAATTAGCTCTAAATTAGAAATCTGTCTAGTCATCCGTGATTAGAAGTAATTTTTCAATTCAGTCTTTCCCGTTATTATGACGCAATGCAAAATACAAACAAAAGGATGAGCGTCGACAGTGTCACAGAATACACAGTGTTTCAGTCACGTTTATTTACGTCACAGCCTTCTGTCAAAGCTCATAATCACAATCATAATCACAGGTAGACGAAAAATGCTGTGTCTTGGATTTACATCTCATTGTCCATAATGTATACACATATAATATCTATATCACTAGTAACTAAAGTTGAGAAATGGAGAAAGTTTTTTAAGTAGACGATCAGGGGAAAGTTTCAGTTTGTTTCAGTTTTCTTTATTGTCTAGCCATTCAACAAATAATGCGTTGATTTACAATGATAAGAAAAGAATAAAGTACTCATTGTAAATTGTAAATAGTACTTCTATTTAACTAGGTACGCCATTCGAATCCGAAGCAAGCACATTCAGCAATATTCTAAAATATTCAGGCTATTTTAAATAGTTCTAAATAGCAGGTCTAAAATATTAGATCCATACTTCAAAATTGTATACAAAAAAAACAGGGAATATTAGGAAATTCTTTCAGAAATAGAAAGGAAGGAATAATGAATAAAGATATATATAAAAATAGAAAAACTGTGATCTAAAGTGCTATTGTTTTGGCTGTGAATATCAGTCAGTTATAGTTATCCTTATGCTAGTCGTAGCAGTTGTTCTGTACTCAATAGAGCATCTTTGCCAAATATACTTCAATAACTGTCTCAGCACGTTGTTCCTTTGTCAGTCAAGTCAAGTCAGACTGTTTTCCCTGCTAGTCTTTCAACTATATCATATTATTATTCGTCAGAGTTGAGTTCTGCGTTAAGACAGGTTGGTATGGGAATGGGAGCAGAGTGAAAGTTGTGGCACTGGTGCTGGTACGAGTGGTACTGTAGGTAATGCAGGTATACATAGTATGTCTATATATCATACATATATCTCCTGCACACCTATAGAAATTAGCTTACCTTGCCTTGGTACGAAATTTGTCGAAGGGATTTCTTACAATGACACTCCAGTTACAGTCTACATGGAGTCCACTAAATATGTAATGCGCACTTTCTCGTTTGTGCTTTGTTGTTCGCGTCATATATTTGATAAATAGAAGTGTACCTAATCTTCCATGTTAGTCAAAAGTAGGTACCTACCTACATGAACAATATAAAACTGTGGAGAAATGATGAAAAGTAAGACAAAATTGTCAATGTGTTTTATTTGAATCCTTTTTTGCAATGCAGTAGGCATATATAGCATGCCGCCATACACTTTTACCTGCATTAAGCATCTTTTATACGTCCCACTCAAAAATGCAAATACTACTACTAATATTGTAGATAGGTACATACATATAGGCGCATCAAAGGCGTACGTGGGCAGAATAATATAAATTTACTTTAATAATACAACTGAATAACTGAGCACCGCAGCCTACCCTTGAGTTACCAATTATAATATGTAGTTACGTTAATTAATTGATCCCACGAAGGCTGCTACTAAAAATGTGTTGGGAAGTTGTTATTGTTATTTTCCTTCGTGTCTTTAAATTGAAGCTATTAATATTGATTTAATCTTCCTTGTACATAGTAATACTGGTAGACACGGGCTGCTGATGAAGCTACTTATGCTTGCCAGATGCCAATACAGATTCCTTAATGTGATTAAATAATTTAATACTAACATTAGTAAACGGAGGTCTGCGTGCATATGTAGCTGTATGTAGCTAAGTAGGTAATTATTTATGTGTTGGTTTTGCATAAATAGGTAATTACTACATACCTACACACATTGGCCTTATTATTAGTACTGGAGTTGGTTCTGCAAGAGTGATTTTAATTTTTAACATTGTGATTTTAATCATTATATAATATCAAGATTGTGCAGACCAAAAAGACTCGCGAATAATTTAAGACTCAAAAATGATAAAAATAAACAGAGGCCATTTATATAACTATTTTTATCCTTACATGCACTGTTTGTTCTTGTTGGCTAGGGTAATAAGTCTGATGTAGGATTAGTTGGCTCTAAGACTGTACATACCAAGAAGCTTGGGTGTAGATACCCATCATTCGTGTTATTCTTGAAGGAAAAAATCTCGAATTTAACTACCCTAAAGGGGAAAACTCTTGAGAGTTACTAATTAACACTGATATTCCATTATAGTTTTAGCGAAAAACCCCTCCAGCATCCTCTTATATAGATAGAACCTTTTTATCTTTGTACTCACTCGGTTTCCGTTTCCTTCTCTTTCGCCGCTTCTCTATACCCATCTCTCTCTCTCTCTCTCTCTCTCTCTCTCTCTAAGCATCTTTAAACATAATCATACAAGTGTTTACAGGGTTGTTTGCTATACTATGGCGTTTATGTAACTTGTACCAAGTTAAAATTTTATTGTGGTGTTGTAACTAATTAAACGTTCACACAGCATACAACTATTTGCTACTACGCACACGGTGATTTTGAGTTACATGAACATCTCCTTTTCCTAGTTGTTTAAACAGAGAAACATATCTCGGGAGAATTCATTCCCTTAGACAAAAACGGGCGCGTGGCAGTTTACGTTGGAAGAACGAGATTGTCAGTAAACATGCAGTGTGTGTGCTTTGCGTATACAGATATAACGAAGTCGACTATTTTTCTCTCCTATTTTCAAGTAGTGGGTAAATGTTTGTTTTAATTTAGGACTACATATACAATATGCATACACATTAGCTGTAATTTTATTGCATTGTTGCATACTAATACCTTAAACTGTATCGCTGGAAAGGAACAGTACATAGTGCCACAAAATTAAAAGTTAAAAGAAGATATTGCTTGTACTTCATGCATTCCAAATTAGTTTGCATTCACCATATTTCTGATCTTGTGGTTTTCTTCTTTGTTCAAGTATTTTGTTTTGGTGATTTAGCTGAAACTGAAATATTTTTCAAGTTTTTCACTATATCTTTTATTGCCTGCTTTCCGCTTCTTCTTTCCTGATTTAGAACTATCACCTGAGCTATTCACTATACATTCTTGTGTCTGATTTCGAGCTCAAAGGAAAATCTGTATCCCCACTACAGCAGTCAAGGGTAGCAGTGCAATAAATTGTATTTTAGTTAAAATTCTTTTAAGCTTTGGATAAATGCGCACCTACATTCAAGGGAGTGTGTACATGTACATTGGTCTACGAGTCTACGTCAAAGAATACAATGTTGCGGGGCTGACACATCCATATATAGCCTCCCTTCAGTTTGCGCCATAATTATAATTATTATGATCGAAGGTGTTGATATATGTGCATAGTATGTTCATTCGATTTGCTCTTTATTTTGTTTCCGAAGCCTCTACTGACATAAGTATACGTTGGCTGGCAGAAGTACAAGGTAGGCTTTTAGACTAGATAAGCTCAATACTCGAAACTGAGTCGAGTAGAAAGGAGTTTTGTCGAAAAACTCGAATTCGTGTGATATTTAATTTTGACTCTAGAGACTACGTGACTAATCGTTAGTGACTTGGGACTCAATTTATATTATTACCTGCCGTTTCTAGGACAGTTGGTAGGAGGTGGCTGCCTTTGGTTTTTTTAAGCCATGGAGTGGAATGGGTTGCTTCCTATGGTACGGTATGGAAGGTAGCGAGATTAGGAATGAAATGAAATGAAATTGTGAAAAGAGGAAAAAAATATGGAATCCAACATCCGTCGTTTTTTTTCCATTCTTTTGACACTGACGTTTTAAGGGTTCATAGCCACTACACTATATATACCTACATACGCGTGTCTCCCAGAACTGGTGTCTCTCTGTCATTTCCTCCTATGTATGTGCATAAGAGTTACATATTAAAATGAAGTACAGATCGGATGAGGACGAGACCATCGACTTTGGAGTAGGAGAGAAGGAGCATTTTATGAAAACAGTCGTGGCGAACCTTCCAGATTTATTGTGAGTATAGTAGAGGTCGGACAGAGACGCAGTAGAAGTAGAAGTGAACGAGTTGCATTATTATGGGAAAGTTTTCGTAAGGAAAGAGACATTGGATGGGAGCATTAGAAGACTCAAGTAGGATAAACCAAGGGTTTAATGGGATAACGCATTTACCTTTATGCTTAACCTGAACTTTGCACAAAACAAAGTGAACAGGCGACCAGTTTCCAATCCTCTTCTGCCATAATTCCAAACGCACAGGTATACATACATACGTCTCTCTGCTAACTCCCTACCACAGATTCAAGACTCAACATCCCTAAGTTTCAGCCCAGCCAGCAGCACCAAAACGTAGCCTACAAAATATTAGCGAATATACCTTTCCCCCCGCCTCCCTCTATTTTCCTCTGCAATGGTTTATGGTTTCCTAGATCTGAAGTAGTAATCAGAATATAAATAGTAGCCCTCACAATCTAGAGTAAAAATCTTTTTTTACTGTACAGGTATATGGTAGGTACTTAGTGCTGATACATGCCCTGTACTGTGGAGAATTTATCTTGGTTAGACTGTATATACATAGAGCCCATAATTCCAGAGAACTCTGACTGTCCTGTAATATTGAGTTCCTAGATTTGAGCCCAATGACCGAATACATACAGGGAAGAGGTAGACTCTGAGCCAAGTTTAGGCATATAAGTGAAAAGTGGGATATTTATCGAATGGAGCGAAAAGTAACTAAGAGGAACGAGGAATGATTGGTAAATAGTGGGATGCTTGATGCATATTGTATGTACGCACACGTCCGTCCGTCTGTCTTTCGTAAATATTGAACAAGAAGAATGTCTCAAGTAGTCGGTTGGCGCGTGTGTGATCTAATGCGGGAGCGATCATTCAACCTGTCTTCCTTCACAGTCACACACACACACGCTCACCTTCTAGTAAACTATGAATACACTGAGATTTATCCTCCTCTCTTGTTCTTTCCACTCTCATTTCGTTCCTGTGGCTCACCTGAACTTTCTTTTCCTATAACTTTAGGCCGAGAAAGCATGGGGCTGAGGATTCAGCTCCAACCTTCGTCTCTGTCTGTTGAGTTCAGTGTTCCCTGAACAGTTGATGAATTGAGTAGGGAGCGTGGATGTACATACGGAGGTTGATACGATAAGTGATAATGGAGTAATAATAGAACTTGTATTTCCAAGAATAGGTATTTTATGTGTGCATGCGTTTTGTGTGTTCCCGGGTAGCCGGGCACATGTCTATTTGCTCAATGGAAGATGACCGCCGTGAGTGTGTCCCGTAAGATGATAAATACATGCAAGACGATAACCCCAAAATAGGGTAAAAATGAGTTCGTGATGAAATGAAATAGAAAAAGGTGAGAAAGTCAATCGATAGCCTGTGCACGTGAGACGCTTCGCTATCTGAGCACATAGTTAACTTTCTCCCACACATGGACCCATCTACTATCCACAAACGCACTTATGTATGTATGAAGACATTATTTATACGGCAGGTGTATATCCTATCCACCCACTCTTTCTCTCTCTCTCCTCAGCAGTGGGGTAATCAATAAGGTTTGGTTAGGTGGGTTTCGTTCGTCTATACGGAGAAAGGTACTTGTAAGTACGTTGCCTTTTTCTTTTGGACTCCTGCAGGGAGCAAGAAACTCTATTTTTGGTCTCTTGGTGGGTTAGATTTTTTATGGCATCCTTTCCTTGTCATTTGTACACAGTTACAAATTCATCTTTCATGTGTATCTGTATAACTCTTTTTCTTTGGCCACATTAGCCATGCGAACCCCCGCCATTGAAGAGTACTCATAAAAAGAAGAAAAACAAGAAATATTATTTTTTTGCTACGAATTTCTAAGTCTATCAATAATCAGTTATGTATTTATGCATGTAACTTTCCGACTAGCGTATTGAGGTTAGGGCGTGCGGGCGGATGTCACGGGAATGGAAGTAAAGCAAGTCCCATTGAATGTGCGTGCATGTTCTTGGAATGATCCTTTCCATGAAATGCTATTAATATACGTATTCTTCCACGTATACGCAATCATTTTTTAGAAACAAAATTGGAACACGCTCTTTCTCACTTTCACTGAAGGAACCCCATGCCCATAACATACAATGTATAAACCATGTCATCATTGCATGATAAATCACAACACAGCATTTCTTCGTGTATAATTATCGAGGCTGGAAAAATTGCCAATTCCCACGGAATTCAACTATTATTGTATCTAAAAGGCCTTTGCTCGTATCTTATTAATAACTCCATGCGTGGGAAAGTCGTACCAAAAGGGAAAGTCATGAAGCTAAGAAGAACACGGTGATTTGTAATTTTACGAGCTCCTTGCCAGTCGGGAATAGAGAATCAGGATTTGTATTTGTGACCTTTATTTGTGTGCGAGAGTGACAAGTAAAAGAGAAAGTGTACATTCCAAGTAGCACATTGGCAAAGAGTACATTGGCACACATCCATTTCCTTTTCTGTAACCTCCATGTAGTATCAACAACGGTACTACAAAGGCAGAACACAAGTGGGTAGATACCAAAATAATTTAGCATGCTCCTATATACTTTCAAGCATGTATACATTCCGGTAAAGCTCTTTTCAGGGTCTCGAGAAATAGCAAATGAAAGTAAAAGCGAGAGCCACCCCAGATCCAGAGATAAAAAAAAGCAAATCTATGAGGGTGGAATAGAAAAAAAAATAGTATAAAAAAAATTTGAGTAACTTGGCCTTTTATGGAGAAAGTAGGTTTTCCCCTCGATTATTATTCCGTACACCTACTTACCTCATGGAGCTGATTTAACTGGAACTATAATATGTATAGAGCTGGAACTGGAACTGGAATCAGAGGGGAAGCCTCATTGAATGGGAAATTCAAATTTAGAAAAATATACGTATATATATCTTAGGAAGCCCTGTACGACTGTCGACTGTGTAGAGGGATATGGAATCACACGGAGAGACTTGGATCTGTCTTCTGTCGTCTGCCTAAATCCCTTGACAGATCAATGCAATCGGGTACCCAAAAAAACTCGATAATACAAGAATTTACAGTGATTCGTCAGCTTTAGTCAAGGATACGGCTACTATGGAACGAACAAACCGGTTTTTTCTCGATCCAAGTGTACACCGGAACTGGGTGAGCACATCATCCATGGGAATCTATGTAGATGGGTACACAGGTATGGTTCCAGTACACATACACATGCATGCGTATGTAAAAGTAGTCAACCAATAGCTTTGCAGGGCTCCTTCTGCAGGCAGTCATAGATCAGGGTACCTGTTCACCGTGCAGATTTTAAAAATATATAATATTCGGACAAGTACAGGCATTACGGTTTTTTGAATTTGCTTACGCGTACAATCCTAATGAAAAGTATGTAGACTCCGTACTCTGCATACCGTCTCTCTCACATGCACCAAAATGTGGGAACCTCCCTCCCTCCCTATGTATTTCACGCAGATGGTAACAACACAGCGAACAACAAAAGGTTGGATATGAGATGAAGAGATAGAATTTGAGAGAAAGTTTTCTCAGGTATTCCTTACAATTTTTACTCAACTAATCGTATCATATTCATGCTTATGCTTTCGTTCAGCATGAGACGCATTATCTCGAGTCTGTAGCTCTAGAATTCCATTCAATTCGCTGTTGGTAACCATAGAAAGAGATCTTTTGAAATGAATGCAATGAATTTCCAATCGTATTGTAGTCTCAGGTACATTATTGGAAGGATGGGGGTAGGGATGGGCCCACGTAGACCCAAATGATGAATTGCCTCGCTTTCCCCGTTGTTCTCATGCCTCACAGCTTATGTATGGCAGTTATAGAGATACTTATCGGCTATATAGTTCTGAGAATCTCTTGCATAGTATTCAGATTCAGACCTGTTTTCTCCTGTTATAATGTAGGACGAAATTTCAAGTTGGTTAGCAGTTTTTATATATTTTTCTCCTTTACAATTCAGTCCAATATCCATCCCATTTTAATTTAATTGAATTCAGCCCCATCCAATTCCATCTATTAATAATTTCGGATTCATATACTAGGAGTGCGTATGTTTCCGCACTGTCATCAACATTTTAATAGTACAGACATACATACATACCTACGTGCATTATCAAGCCGGTTGAGTAAACGTTTTCATTCAAGTCTTGTGTGCAATATCTACTGTGGCAATGAGGTAGGTCATTAAATTCGTTATAGGAAGAGTTATTTGGCAAAACGAATCGAATTCACCTAGAATTCATGCCAATTTTTCTAAAACAATTATATTTAAAGTTGGGGCTGTAAAGTTTAGAAAAGCTTTTGTAATGCCTAACCTAGGTACCAGGGTTCGCCCATGGTAAATATCGGCGTAGTAAATAATTTTTTGTTTTACAAAAAGTGGTATAAAGCGGTATATAAATGGTAAAATGTGGCATTCTCTGGAAATTGATTGTAAACAAGCTCACAACAACATTAAATACCACAATTTATAATTTAAATTAAAGAGCTTACTTTTATGTTATTGTTATATTAATATTATGTTGGTTGTGACTTAAATGTCTTGTATTAAACTATAATGCCAATAGTAGTATGCATGACCTACAAGTTTAAGAAAACTGAAACCTATTTTGATTTATTTAGCTTTTTCAAGGGCGTATAATTCAAAATAAGCTCAATAACCGAAGCAGAATTATGCAAATCCATGTTGCTTTTAGGTACCTGTCATTTAAATCCATACTTACTTTTAAGTAAGATTTACTTTATATCGGTAAATACCACCTTTTTACCAGTGGTGTGGTATTTAAGCTTTTTGGGTTGTAAATTCCGAACCCTGCTAGGTACCAGCACATCAAGAATGGGTATTAGGTCTTATCGAAATGAATCGAATGAAATCCTCTCTCCCAGCTGGCTAATTTAAAAAAGAATTGTACAGCTTTAAAAAATTTGCATTGGTTCGTTTTGCGAACAAACTCTTCATTCTTGTGCCATCTAGAATTTCCACCCTTGTAATGCCAAAAAGAACTTTGAGGCCATTCAATTTGTATTTAGTATTTAGCATACAAACAACAACAACAACTTAAACAGATTATGCTGGTCCTGTCACTGCACTGGTAGAGACATCCGTACGCTCCTAGGACCCGCAACGATGATTTAATTATAAGCTTGCGTTTCGAATTTCGAACGTTTTGTCAACAATAATTACCTGTGTAGGGACCCAGTCCGGGGTCGCGTGTATCTCCATTGTGAAGAGACAGAGGAGCAGACGGAAATCTAAACGTTCTAGTCGAGTTAAGCGAAAGAGGAAAGAGAAGAGCTTTTTTTCATTTCTTTTACTGCTCGTTTCTTGTGATGAGATGTGAGCTTAGAGTTTGAACTGGGAACGTAACGTAATTCAGATAGAAAATCGTAATGATCATTGAGTGTGCTGTCATGCAAGGGGAGAGAGGATGGGAGGGAAAGCGGAGGGAAAGCAGAGGAAAGAAAATCAAATTTTCTCTGTGGATCTACAACTGAGATGAACTGACATGACATACACAAATAAATTCCTACAAAAAGACAAGATGAAGATACCATTGCTTTTCTCCACAAGTCCCATGGCAGTCGTCAGAATGTGAACGGTTCCCTCTCCACAGAGAGGAAGAAAGCCATGTCTACATGATCAGAGTCTAGTTCCCCTTTCCCTCTGTCCTCGAGTCTATTGTGTGCTCGTCTCTGCTCGATGTATGTCCCTGTCTATGCATAACCCGATGTAACCCCTCCTTCCCTTTTATCAGCGGATGAAAGATAAAATATGCAAGCAGGATTATATTTGCATTACCCCTGCTCTTTGATGCATGAAAGGGTTTGTTAATTTTCCCCATTTCTCTCCCAAGTCAGTCTATACTATATTTATATATATATGTGCTATATTTGCCTGTATCCCAGGCTACACTGGCTACTCAGCGAAAAAATGAGTGATTGTGGTGAACGGGAAATTCATCTTTTCAAATTACACCATCTAATGATTATTTATGTTACATTATATACCTACCTGCACTCTAGTATGCCGCAGTAGCCGAATTCCTACGTCTGCAGTACATACACCTACATACATAGGGACAAATAAAATGCTCTATTTTTCTATGATTAACTTTGAGCCCTGATGATTTCAATTTCAGCTTTGCTTTAATTATAAATATTCCAAGAAATTTGATTTAAGTACGCAATGAGGTTGAATAGTGTCAACAATATGTTTACTACGCTGGCACTAAAATGGCAGAGTTGGCAAAATGGTTTTCATTCAATTATTGACACATTGTCAGATGTTGGAATTGCATGAGTCAGGGGATTTCTGTGTACGTGATATGGATTTGTAACTCGTAGTACAAATATGTACTTAATACTAAGAAACTCGATTTTAATAAAACGAGTATTTCTTCTTTGTCTATCTGTTTCTGTACTTCCGTAGTACTTAGTAGTTTTACATAAATAGGGAGCAGCTTCGCGCTCCAGATGGAAATCAAAATGGACTTTCTTTTAATTTCCCAGCTTGTAGATAGGTAATTAATTATATGCATGGTTTACTGCAAAGGAAGCCCATGCATTAAATTACGAGTTAATTGTGTCGAAAATGAAATCTACTTCGTGTGTAATGGGAAGTATTACTGTAGTACACGAGGGAAGCATAAAAAAACTTTTAGCTGATAGTATGCTCAGCACATGATTTTCACGGTTCATTTTATTTGAAAAGTTTATTCATTTTGAGATAGACGGAGAAGACAACGTATCTAGTATCGGCACACCTCTTCTGTAGTAGAATCTCCTGATTCTGATCCTCTCTGAATAGTAGAATCACTCCAGGCATTTCAGCCTCAGTTTCATAATATTCCCTACATTATTTACTTCCTACGTCATAGACATCATAACATCATCTTTGGTGAATAGTCATCAGTAGGAATAAATACAAAGGTGGAATTTTCATTAATGTAAATCGGATACGGAGAACATTGCGCATTGGGCATTGAGACCTATTCAATGAATCGCCAATTAATTTCTGCTAGACTCAACTTTGTCAATGGCACTATACAGCCTTAATAATATTTTTTACTCCAAAATTAATGTACGCAGTACACATGGGAACTTGGGCTAAAAACATTTCAAAATTTGAAGCTGTGAGTGATTAACGGGACGGATAAGGACGGACGGGGAAAGATAAGCAGGAGATTCGCTAATGAATGCACGCAACTCCGACGATTGAGCTGACGGGACCTGTCTATGCTGGGATAATGTGTAATGAGTTTTTTTTATCGCAAAGTTTACCCAAAGTTTTTAATTTATTTCCAGACCCGAGCTCACAAGCACCTGCCGTCTCATATTAATTCACATACCATCAACTTTATTTTTCTTCTAATGTATTTTTTTCCCTCCTCTCTGTGCTGCCCGGGAATGCAAATCTTGGTAAAGTCATGCGCACTTCAATAAAAAATGCTTCCTCTCTGAAAGATAACATGTATGTGCTTAAGATTCCTACAAAAACAAACGCAAACCCCCCAAAAAAGCTCCTTCAAGCTATAATGTGTGTGTGATTGCTATTGAGCTCAATCAAATTGTATACTATAATTTACTTACATCAATTTTTAAAAGAATTAACTGAATTGCGACTCGACTAATTGAAGGAATTCTTACTAGTTTAAAAAAATAGTCCGTCACTACGGTGTGATCACATGTACACAATGCGCAATGCTGCGTTGGCAATTAGAGCAGTACTAGGGTGTAGTTGTTTGAACTAATTTGCATTCAAGTTGAAACAATTTTGAGACTTTGAAAATGTCGTGAAAAAAGGGGTCCCTGAAGAATCCGGCATTAGCGGGCGAGCTGATTGGATCTTTGAGCTCATTAGGAATATACCTAGTTTAAATAAATTTTCTACTGAATACTACATCTCGTGTAAATGAAAGTGTAGGAAGTTGGATGCATCAAGGAACTAGTCACCGAGTGTCCAATGAGCCTACCCATGACGCCGGGTGAAAGTTGGAGAGAAAATAGAAATAAATGAATAAACAATGAGAGTTATTTAGAAGGGAATAGAAACAGGAAAGTTCTCTTAATTTACAAGAGAGCAATTTGGACACATGCACTGACTAGTGCGTCCGAGAAGTCTCCCAGCGCACAAATAATCCGTCCTACTACTACACTATGTATACTATGTATGTACAGAGCAGTGCTATACCCATATAGATAGGTATACCGCCTTATTATTTGTCAGTTTCATCTCCTTCATAGACTATGCATACTTCATTTGTCCGACAGTCCTTGTTTTCCTACAAATGTCTGTTCAACTTGACGATTCTCTCCTTTCTACACAGTGTATGAGTCGAATGAGGAAAAGGAGGCAAGGACAGGAAGAGATACAGTTGTCCCTTCACTTGACTCAGCAATCACCTCGAAAATTGACCACTTTTATGGCAGTGTAAAATCAATGAACCCCATGATAAACTCTTGTCCCCCCTCCAATAGTTTTGTCTCCTCCATCCCTGCAAATTATGTGCCACTCTCCACGGATTTTTAGTGGCTACTCCGCCTGCTCTCAATGATGTGCTTTGGGCTGCTGCTGGCGACTCCTTTATTTTATCAGTGCATGTGGTAGTTATCTTCCTTTCATTACTGCCCACCAAAGCGACAGCGACAATGACATGCACGTGTGTATGTGTGTAGAATAGAGTGGCCCTCCGGTCCATATTAAATTACGGAACAGCTTTACGGTCGAAAGTTGTTCAGTTCATGGATGTACTGATACAAGCCACTGTGTACTTTACGGTACCTGGAAGTAAAAAGAGTAATGGCTCAACCTTTGTATTGTTTGTGCCCTCCGTCCTCTAAAACATTCTTCCGGGGCACAATGCATATGATGATGGTAGGTATATTTGTATATGCGCCGCCTGTGTACACGAGACACAAAAACCTTGTTTTTGCAGCTCGTCACACTAAATTTTCAAGTAGACTCCCGCCGTCATTGACTCATCTATTGATGCTAAATAATTCAAATCTCGAATCTCGAGCTATTCATTCTTGAATAGGAATAATACAGATAGCAGCTCTCATGAAAGAGAATTCTCCCTACACAATTTTCCCCAACAACAGAACAATTCATATATTGTAATGCTAGCTTGAATAATTTATTGGAGTTTGTAGCCGGGAAATGCAGTCACAACTTTATTTTCCCCTAGAAGAATAAAATTAGCAAATTAAAATTGCAAAGTTTGTCAAGAACACACCATTTCAAATTATTAAAGCATAGGTAAGTTCGTCGCGCAGCTAGCTTAAAAAAATGTGCATTGTTCAAATTTTCTCTGCATTAACGATGACCATGTTAGCCTTATCACAATTGCAATTTAAATCTACATTACATGACTAACAAATTGCCAGAATTGACTACAATCAATATTGCAAATATGGTTGAAAACAATATACCTACCTAATAATATAATATTACTGGGTACCTTACATACTTTAGGATACTTGAAGCAGCTATGCACCAAAAACTCCACGTGCACTCAAATCATTACATTTTGCAATGACCTATTCTATATTCTATTTACAACGACGCATTTGGCAGTGAATGCTATCCATAATTACTACCTGTATTTTATATGGACGCATAGAAAAACAAATCATAGATATAAGAAGCGAAAATTCATTTCTTAATGCAGGAAACTTATTTATAAATAGATGGGGATCTACCGGTTGGGCAAAATATGATTTGCTGTAGAGTATAAGTGAAGCTGGATGGGAAATGAATGTGAACGGTGGCGTATATGTATATCGTTTAGTTACAGCATGTACATGCCACCCTATAGGTATTATAAGCACTTAATTTAAGTAGCTAAATAAGAGCCGTCCATACATGCTTTGAACATTTTAATGCATTTCCTTATTACTCCTACAGCCCACTCTCTTGACGATGCGGTGTGTTTTGCCGCTTTTAGCATTGATTTATTAAAACGTTCTAAGGCCTTATATAAAAATAAAAATTGAAGCCTTCAATTTTACAAGTCATTTCACTTTGTTTACCGCTTGTGTGCAGGTCACAACAGACCGCTCCCGCTATAATCTCTAGTCGGAAGCTCCCTCTTAGAAGTGAGTTAGTCCCGTGTACAGATACAGAGAGAAGCAATTAAAGGATCGACGTAGGGAAAGGGAATCTGCGGGGTTAATGAAACGTGAGCGTTTAATTCACCCACGAAATATTTTCTTCATGTTATTTCTACGACGCAATATATTAGTATACACCTCCACTCACACACAAACAAACACACACACACACACATCATTCTGTTTATTTACTCACGGAGACAAGAAGCCCATTTGGATGGTGTGTTCCTCAGGTTGGTGAATCAGTTGGAGCTCTCCCGCAGTCACTTGCTATTTACTCAGTGAAAGGAAAGTCCGTCCCTCGCGTTCTCTCATAAAAAGTCATCACTTCTAAAAAAGATTCATAAATGACCCAAAAGTTTACTTACGACAGTTTGTTTTTAGGGCCAAAGCATTCATTAAAGTCTTCCTCAAGAGGAAGAGAAAAGAAAGAGACAGAACTAGGTACTTTTTTAATGTGAGATGCACACATTTCCCTCTTGAGTCTGTCTGGAGTCTGGCTGTATCGTGGAGAAACGTTGGCGTGTTATGGACGTGGACAGAAAAAAAGTAGCAGTAGTGTCTGTCTGGGCTTTACAATAATGTTCTCGTGTAATTCTCCAAGGTAGCTGGATAATGATAGTCGCAGTTCATGCTTCTGTATACTGGATTGAACTTATGCATGTAAATATACTGTATGTATCCACGTACATACCTACTTGTGATGATTGTGAGGCTCATGTGAATCCTTCTTCTGCTATTGAGATGAGCTGATGAGATACAAGAGGAGCGAACGGCGGAGACGTGATAGAAAAGAAAGAAATAAAGACGCTGTTAAGGAAGCTAAAGCCCTCCAGCTAACTTGACTTCCCTTTCTACAAATGTATATTATTCACTTGCTTTTGCAGAGGCGAACAGAAGCAAGAAAGACCTGAGCGAGTTTAGTCAATGTAATGTTGCAAGGGAACTTAATGCGTAGCAATAAAACTTGTTTGCCATTTACATCTACTGGAGCAGTTTTTTTATGGTTGCATTGCAATTTGCAAGTGACCTCAATAAATATTCCTGGGTGCAAATAACTGGAAATTCGCTCAAACGGTTCTGATTAATAATTTGTTTTTAACCTTCTACCCCTAAACGATTTTCCAGTTACGTAGTTTCTCTCACAAGATTTTTGGTTTTTGCACATATAATTTGGAATGGATTGTTCTAGGCCTCTACGTCAACTTTCTACGATGGAGGTACTTGCCCCTTGTCTTATCTTTAGACTTTTCCCCTGTCTGTCCTCACATTAATTCTTCGTAGCAGATCAGATGTGAACATCTATAATTCTATAATCCGGGGAATCCCAAAAAAATCCATTGGGCACACAGACACAGACACACACACATATAGGGTAAGGTTGACTGGGGAGGAAGGCACAGGGAGTCTGGGAAGAAAGGCAAAGCTGTCTGTCTCTCTGAATGTCTGTAGACTCTATAGTGGAAATAAATAAGGAAGACATGACACATAAGGTAACCATAAGGTCCACAAGGAAGGCATGGAGAGATAGTCATTCACATAAAATATTACTTTAGCCGGATTTTTCCGATGGGAAATTTCTCTTGAGCTCCCATCGGCCCTTGTATAGTCTTGACTCTCGAGAGGGAAAAAGGAAAACCACGAAACTACCGAGCGAGTCAATGGATATAACTGAATGGACGGATACACATCGATAGATACTTTTTACCTCATCCACCAAATTCACATATTTCATATAAAACACAAGTGCAGATTGTTCAACCCTAATATATATCCCAGCACTTCTTTCAAGTAGAGTTTTTGGACAAGTTGGAGTTTTAGCTTTGATAAAAGCCGATTCCACACCGCACTACTGTGCTATGTACACAGGTCTTTTTTACTGCTACTACTTTCTACTTTCTACAACTGCGTCCGTATACGCCAAGGTACACTCCCATAGATACAGAGCGTCGGTGAAGGAGCCTTCTGTACCCCACAATCCTTCTGCACCGACGATGTGTAGCATAGCTTAGGAACCAAAATAACGCATTTCCATAATTTATTCGTAAGGGACTACGCATACCTGAGAGGATTTAAAAAAACGGAATTTCAACATCTTTTCAACAACACCGCTGAATAATATTTAGCTCGCTTTACTTCTTCCATCTTGAAACTTGGTAGTTGGTACATTTGTCAATTTGCTCTTACGAGACATTTGATATTCCTATCTACATCAACATCGTTTTGCACCTTGAGTCGAAACATGTATGAATGGAATGAGGGACTAGAGGAGTCCATGATACGCAATGACATCTTTAGACACACAATTTAGCGTCGAGGATCTTCAAAGGGGGAATGAATACAACTGCAGTAGGGAGTATTGTAAGTAATGCATGAAAGAGAGAAAGCCGTAGTAGTTCCGGCACAAGTTGTAGACAGTAGAGCACAGACAAAATATGTAAGGCTAACGAGAACAAGTACTACTACGATCGTACTAGAATTTAGCCTGAATGTAGCCTAGAATTTCCCATTGCGAAGCATTTCAACTTTTATCTGAATCACGCTTTTCCTTTCATTTTCCGTCAACTCTCTTTCTTCAGTTATTTTTGGGGTCACCACAGTAGTGGAGTGCGAGTGAGTTGAGTCACATTATAATTTTTATGATGATGCCTCCCATCTAATATCTCCACCAAATCAGGTACAAATATACTCACTCACCTATACTTTCTTCCCCGTGTTCACATCTTGTGTCAACTGCCCTACTTCAATGCTGTGAGGACCATGGGAAAAGGATCTTATGGATCATAAACGTCATTTGCCCCAAAGCGTGGACGGGTAACATATGGACTCCCGAGTTCCTTGTAAAACTTCCTTTTCTAGAAATCTACGATTCTAGCTAACTTGAGCGCTCCTCCCGCACTGCACTCGTTCGGAATGGTCAAAGTCATAGTTGGTAGTCAGTCTTTCATTTTTACAACCATTTTCTTACAGCCACTTGTCAATTCTACGAGGCAAGAGGAAAAGTTGAATAAATTTTTGCAGCCCTTATCGAATGTGGAACCATAAAATGAATCCAGGAGTGTTTCCCCTCTGCTTATCTTTATTATGTCAGTTTGTCACCATTATATCAGAATCTTTACGATTAGCTCCAGATTATATCTAATGACTCAAGTGGCCTCGTAAAACCATTTTGCTCTACAGAAGCAGATTTCATTCTTGTCAATATCCGTCCCGGCTCATTAGGTGTAGTAAATCTTTTCCGTTTTCTGGCTTTCCTCCTCATTTAAGTTTTGCACTCCCTCCTGTGGTTTAATACAATGTACCTACCTATATATTTTAAGAGTAAACTTAATGCACTTTATGCACAAAAATTCTGATATTCAATTTTGAATGATGCCCAAGTTTGTCCTGTGTTTAAAAAAGGGCAAGGAAAGACAGACTAGTTGGATGCAAAATGGGATTCTTTCTACATTTATCAGTTGGCAAGGCAGCTGCCTAATTTATTATAGCTACATATTCATCCCTGTAGCATGCGCACGTTATTCTGACACGTATTATTGTACTTGTACTAATAATAATAGTAATCTGAAGATAACCACACTGCACTGTTCCCCGTACCCCTATTAAATCTAGAATAAATATCCTTACAGTTCCTAGGAAGCTGCAGCACTTACACCCACGCTTGTAGTAGGAAAAAAAAGTAAGTACAGTACTAACATAAATACAGCACAGTAGTGAGATAATGTAGGTATGTAGGGAGGTACATTATGTTTGGAAAAGACCAAGGTCAAAAGATTTCCTAAGGAGCTGACGTGAGTTTGATGCTGGGCTGGTGCCTATGAAGAAATGGGACTAATACAAGATGAAACGTAGACGGTTGTTTCGTGAGAGGAAACGTTAGACGGGATGAGACATGTCAGTGAATTGATCAATAAATTAAATCAAATTAAATTAACCAAAGTAAACTCTACCAATAATTATTTTTAGCGCTACGCAATTCGATAGTGCCTGTCAAGGTTTCAAAGGGTGTCAGAGTTTATTTTCACAATCACCCCATGAATTCCCTTCCAATTCAAACATCAAATGCACCAAATGCTACTGCTTGCACTTCTGTATCCTCTTGTACATCTATTTATGTAGGTACCTATATGTATCCAGGCTCCCAGCCGTTTCCAATTTACATTCTCAATCAACATGTATGACCCTGTTGTGTTCGAGCAGAGATCTGTAAATGGGATTTCGCGATTCCTAATTCCCGATTCCCAAAGTCCCATCTCTGCGTCAGGAAGTGTAATTTGGTCTTGAATTCTTGAACCTACGCGTACGCTATATGTATGTATGTGTCCCACTGTGTGAGTCATACAATTACAATTCATTCCAATGTACCTATACCGATCGAGGAAAGAATGAATGAAGCAAGTATTGGGGATAGTAATGATGTACCTACCTACTTGTGTATACTTTCGGGTGACAGAAGGAGGTTGACTCCAAATCTGTGTTTTGCATATAATCATCAACATATTGACATGGAAATGATCAAAGGAACAGAAGTGAGTGAAGCAGATGAATGACTTTGTCTTTGTTTTTTTGTTTGCAATGAATTATCTTTTTCACCACAAACTCGTATGCACTGCACGTAATTACATGCATGAGAGCATCAGAACAGATTTAGTTAGACACATATTTTCAGTTCTACAAGGTATCAGATTTTACTTTGCTTCCCTTTTCTCTGTCCTTTTTACTTGTGCATTCTACTGCTGTCACTTCCACTCCACGGTCACTAAGCCAATGGAACTTACACCCTGAACAGGCCCAACTTTCACCATCACCATCGGGCACTGGCATTGAGTAATGCTATATACAGCCATAATAATTAGGTACTAAATTTGACAGCTTTTATTGGTGTAGAACTACAAAGCAATGGCAGTTTGGAAGCGGTAACTTCTGCAGGAATTCATATACCTAGGTATAATTAAGTACTACAGAATTGCCGTTCCAACTGAATGGAGTTCAATTGGTGGTTTTTGGATGCAATTTACAGATGTAATTACCTACATGTTAAATTTTATAGCGCTCGCCCACTTTACTGTATGCACGTAGGTAATTCATACAGAGACCTTCAAATCTATGGAGTACTTGTACCTAGGTACCTACATTACGTAGGCGTTGCATTTTCTACAACAATATATTCTTGCACAATTGCCTTCGTTCTATTGTTTTATTTAATTTCCTGCTTCCAATAATTCCAAATGGTCATTGTATTTTGTGTTGAGCATGGGCCGGATCAGCCCCAATAGGTGTAGATAGGATCTATTGCAACGTGCATTTCCCTATTCAGGAGAATAGACTGAGGTACAAAGTCCATGCTCCGGTGTCCGGAGGGAAAAAGGGACCATTTATGGTGGTCTTGATGATGATGATGGTGATGATGATGATCGTAGCTTAGTATTGACGACATTGGAAATGTGTGAGATGCATTTGTGACCCTGTGTCTTTTTTCTTTCCCTGTATTAACAGATGCGAATGGAAATCTAGATCCTGAAGCTCCTCCAGCAAATTATGGTCGACGACGCAGCCGAGCAGTTCTCTATCAACTGTCTGGTCACTACAAACAAGATAGGAGGAAATCTAAGCTAAAAATCAATAACGTGAGTTTAGTGGGATCCTGTCTCTTTTCATTTTTTTAATCTTTAAGCACGGTCGAGCCCAACAAGGTAGATAGATACTACCTCAGTGGATATGGTTATCCTGGGAGAGAAGTAGACAAGTGAACTCGGGAAGGAAATACGACAGCATTTTGAATGGATGTGAATATAAATGTGGATGTAGATGGATTGGTAGTACTTGTCTGCTCCGTCCATGAATAAAAGATATTATGGAAGAGACAGCGTGTCTATCGTCCAATAGCCTCCCGACCATGAGATGAATCGCTCCGGCTGAGACCGACAACAACACCAAGCGGAGGGCATAAAGGGAGACAAGACAAGGCGACGGTAAACCATGGAGAAAGGATGAAGAAGGAAAAGGAGTCGAGTCCGGAGAGACGTAGTCCGTGGAAAGTGAAAGCAGAAGGGAGTCTGTTGGAAGTCAAGTACCGCAAATCAACCCGAAGATCACGGACCATCATCCGTCTCCTTTTCTATTTATCCATGTGCTCTGGGTGGCAGCAGTGCCGCCCTGCACTCTCTGTCACTGACGCACATCTCAAGCCCACCCTCAACCCAGCCTGAGTTCACATGGTGTACATGCACCAGACACATTCTGCCTGACGAAGAAAAATGACATCCAAAAAGCTAAGCACATAGCCAGTGCTTTTGAAAAGGGGCTAAATGACTTATTTACAATAAACAAGCACCCAATGCATGTTTTTAAAAGGTCCACATTAATTTTGTTTTAATTACACTTGCACAAGGCATAAATACCAACTCAGTTTGCACCTTATAACACGGTATATTTTATAAGCGTCACTTTCTCTCCCAAGTTTTTGAGTACCATTTTGATTGCGTAAATAAGTAAATTATTGGCAAAACATCATTTGGGCTCTCAAGCCACGGTGCATACGCTCGTTGTTACAATAGCTACACGTGGATATGAGTGGGAACTGGATCTGGAGTGGATTGCATTTCTAATGTGCGGCTGGGTCTTGTGTACGATTGGGAAACGTGGGGGAGCTGGAATGATCTGGGTTACTCAAGATGAGAGAGAGAGAGCGGGAGAGAGAGAGAGCATGGAATTTCATGAGAAGCGGATGACATCCAAGCCAGCTGTACGGTTCGGTGGCTTGTCCTTCCTTCCTTCCTTCAAACCAACCGAGGATCTAGGTTCCGAGAACACTTCTTGTCACGTAGAAGAGAGTAGGAAGGGGCTACAGAGACGAACATATGGTCAAGGAACATTTGAAAAAAAACGTGTAGGAGTATCGAAGAGAGTTGGGAGGATCTGTGGAGTAGCTTTGCCGGCTCATAAAAAAAAGCTCTGTACAAGTCAAGTTGACGTCCTGAAATGATCACCACAAGTGTCTTGTACACTTTTATTTATTACTCTACGCTTCCTCACACTCATCACATTATTTCACTCACGACCTCCCCAACAACAATACCAAGAACACCAGACTACACGGCTACTTACCAACTAAATGGATAAGGGGGAAGGCCTAATAGACGATATTAAGTAGGCATTTATATTCACATTAAACTACAAGCCCCTCCACAGAAGAAGCTATAATTATAAAGTAAGTAGCTGTATATGCATCTCCTTACTACAGGGAAGTTGCTGTTGGTGGGTTTGTCTCCGCTATTCTTATGATGAAGGTACATAGTTCTCGAGTTTTATTGAAACCGCCCATCCATTTTATATCTTGATCGCGTCTGCCTAGGAATGGAAAATAATTTCCGCTGTCCAATCCCTTCGACAAATAATCGCATCTCGACGAGACGGGAATGCATCCATCTATGTATTTATGTGCACGGATCTCACATACACAAAGAAATGGAATAGGATCTTCAATGTTTATCATTATGTATAAAATTCTTTACAAATACAACTTTTAACTTTCTTACCTACGTACCCTCTACTTACCAAAAACCATCTGGACCGCATCATTTTGCGAGAAAGTGAGTCCATTTTTAATAGCTATAAACGCACCCCTATGATGAGTTCTGACCTCATCATATCATAAGGCCCACACTTAGCCCATGTAAATCCCCTATCTTATGAAGAAACTCATCTGGATCCCATCTTGTTCTTATCATTATGATGCGATTCTAACTATTATAAATTGACTCACTTTTTTTATGATACGATTATGATTTGGTGATTTGGTGAAGTGTACCTACTTTTTTCGTCGTGAGAATATTTTTCTGCACGAGTTCCATTCAGCACTTTGGCTAATTATTATCAACAATAAATTATAATAAATTGTACTCCAAATATCACGAATAATGCAATGATTTTTGGCAGGGTAAGTCCGTGTATGCTGGATAGGGAAACAATTGGAAAATGTGAATGAGAATGAAATCAAGTCCGAACCGACGCGACGGATAAACACACGAATTAGTATTCGTACGCACGTGTAAGATGTTGTTTGTAATCGTATTCGTGAATATAACTTACATCATCAAGAGTCAAGACAGAAGTGCGTTTCAATGATTAACTCGTCAACAGCCTCAGTCAATTTCAAAACCAAGATGTAGACATCCCTGGCTTTGTAAAAATCCTTACAACTGACCGAATTTAATGCTGGTGGGTGACTCAGATTACGCAACTTGGTAACTTATATTGATGTCAACATCTGTGAGAAGATTAAACGCGTCCATTGCGATTTGAATTGAATTGAAATACCTACGCAGTCTACCCACAACCGGGCTCAGACGTAGGTCGAATGCTTTGACTCTCTTCCACTTGTCTCAACTCGATTAAGTTCAGGAGGACATGAGGTGTGCAAAGTATGAGGAGTGCATAGCCAACATACATTTAATTAATGTGCGTATCAGGGTCATTTAGTTTGAGCGGCGCCATGTCAAGGACCCTAGGGACATGAAATACCGATATCATTTTGTCCTTTTTACATCGCTCCACTGTCTGTCTGTCTCTCTCTTTATACTGTACACTAAACTACGTATGAACCAAGGTACACGAGAGAAAGGATGAATGTACCTACAAAATAAAATAAATGTAGACATTAGTGCTGTCTGTAGGATGATGAGAAAAGTTTCTAGGGCGAGAATGCGAGAAGTGAAAAGTGCTTTTGCTTTTCAAGAAACAAGTTATTAACTTGTTTTCCCCTCTAAACGCCACACTTATTCTCCCCGCTTACTTAACCACTGCATTCTTACGAAATCTCGTGGAGTACTGTCACTGGGATTAATGCCTCTTCCGCGTAGGCTATAAAAAGGTGTCCAATGGCATACAGAACAAACAACCAACCACCCTCCCACAATTATACATGTTATTCTTAAGTCTACACTACAGCTACATAAATGTAACACAGACACACAAAAAAATGAAAAGAAAATATATGATGTTACTTTTTTTTTTGCTGGTAAAACTAAGAGAGCAGCCATGCAGTGGCAGATGGGTGAACACGGAGGGATGCATGTTGCTACAGTTGTCGAGTGTATGTTTTCATGTCAGTTGTATGTATAGAGTGGTAAACAAGTCTTACGTATGTATACAATGGGATGTATGTAACCTTCACATTTCTCCAGAAGTGCTCACGAAAGACGTGCATTACTTTCTATTTTTGTGATGTGATTACACATTTGTCCACAGGAATAGCGGGGGGAATTGAATAGAAATAGATTTTCTTTTCACAAGGCTGTTAGACGTGAGTCGGGGGTGTCTCAATGTGAATGCACAGTCAGAGAGTAACAAATATGGTAACCTTATTTATCTTGCTACGATCACGATGCAAATCAGGAAAAAGCTATTTTGTTATAGAAGCCTTGCAAATATGAAGGCAGACCATATTTATGCTTTGAAACAGCTTTGAAAACAACCAAAAATAAAAGTTTTCTATGACGTTACGCTTGAAAGGCCCCTAGACTGTTTTTACCTACATTCATGGGATTTTAGAGTAGACGTGCTGGAAATTGGTACTGAGTGTGCCTACCTACTTTGCTGTTTAAGCCCGTGTACACTGTATACTGTATAGATACATTGCAGTCTGAGATGATGGGGATTATTAAAATGAGTATTATGATAAGTATCCGAGCGGAAATGGATACAGAAGGATGAAATGGGAGATGTAGAATGAATCAACACGTGTTTTCTCCAGTTCCTGCACATTAACCTAGTTCTGCATCGTGAGAGTGGAGTGCTAAATGTGCATGTAGGTGTAGGTAGGACGTGTTGGTACGAACGAAGAGCGGAGCGAGGAAAGATGCAGCAGAGCTCCGTCACCCTCCCTTTTGTGTCTCTACTTCGTGTTAACTGATATTGTGTGTAGTTTTGTGGTTGGCGTTGTTGAGGTTTGATCTGAGAAATGCAATCTTTTTTATGTTTTACAGACACTTTTACAACCGACAGAAGCCCCACTGCCTGAGTATAAAACAGCAGCAATAGAGAAGTCCCGCTTTGTCTTGTCACATTATGGTATCTTCAAGAGCTGCTGGGATTGGCTCATCCTCGTCGCAACTTTTTACGTGGCCATCGTCGTCCCTTACAATGCTGCATTTTTCATAGAAAAGAATAAAGATAATAATCGACCTACCCTTAGTTCGGACGTTGTCGTTGAATTTCTTTTCATCATTGGTATGACCATTGGATTCTATTCTCGCTTTTTTTTATCCCTTACTTCCCACTTTGAATGGTTCCAAATTTTACACCAGCAGGGATAATACTCCCACACTAGATTTTAATATGGACTCGTAAGGAACACTGAATTTTTATTTTTCTACTTTCAAAAAGCAATCTTGGCATTAATTAGCAGCCACTGAATAATAGACGCTGCAAGAAAGTGCATTTGAATGCATTAAAGAGCTTATAATTAACTACCCATTACATTGATATGGAGCCTATGGCAACACAGTAGAGATCTAGTAATCATACTTCATACAGTTTGTAAATGTTTCTACGAGTTCTTTGTACAAGGCTACGGAATTCTATTAACAAATGTACATAGCTCCCAACCTGTGTATTTACTTTTCGAGTCACTTTTTTCCATATTTTAAAATTTAACTTGAGAGCTTTCATGAGAACAAAGGGATTTGCAGAATAAACCCATTGTAAGACAAAAAACAGATCTTTGGACGGATACGAAGAGCAGAACAATAGTCTATAGTTTCTACTCGTCTACTCTCTACAGTATCATACTATACTTTGTACTATCGTTCCTTTCCTTTCTTTTTCTCTGAATAATAGAACCTCATTAGAAAATCACTGGGAAGAAAGGGAACGATCCAGTATCATGTTTGTTTTTATTTGTACGCATGTACCTTCCACCTGCCTACATGAACGGATAGGCCAATTTGTCTGTGTATAAAATACTCTTTAAAGAATTAAAGGGAATCAAAGCTAGACCCGCTTTTAGTACTTATTATACTTATACATATACCGAGGTACGTAAAATAGCTGATTAAATGGATAAAGGTAAATCTATGTCACTAAATAATACAATGGACTTGGTATATATAGCACTCAATACCCCAGTTTGCATGCATCCATTCATAGTACATAGCAACCTACCTACTTGTATAGGCTTCAAAATATAGGTAGGTACCTACTTTTATTTCAAGGGAATAGAAAAGAGCAACTTATCCTTAGATTTGTTGGATATAAAAAAAACTGGGAGTTTGCTCTTTTACTCTTTTAGCTTTTGACTCAAAGTTTTGTACTGATATTCATGTGTTGGCTTAACTGGGTGATTTTTATCAAAGTAATATAAAATATGTATATTTGTACAGTGAGATGGGGAGAGGCTCTCCCTCCGTACTCTGTACTGTACTCTACCTGATACTGATAGGAGCAGTCTTTGATCAAGTCAGAATTATAGAAGTTAATTTTGTTGACTTTGAGGGCACCTGCAAAAGCTTCTTCGACATGACCAGACTAAAGTTTTCCTTGTCTCTGCTCTGTTTGTTTGTTCAGAGCGTCTATTTATGTATACATAATTATACAGCATGTAGAAAGTCTTTGCCATTAAAATCCGAGGAAATTCTTACAGACTTCCACGAGGACCCATGGATGTTACCTACAGTAGGTATGTAGGTACATAAATACTTGGGTGTGTAGCTGCTATGCTACCGTGTGGCTATTAAATAATGTGAGGGTGGGATTTGGAGAACACTGCATAGCTAGAGTGAAGTATTACATTGAAAGCATTTACGATCCACTAAACTCTTCACTCCCGTCTCCCCGTTTTGACTGCTTCTTCTTGACAAGCTTCCCCGTCGGCTACAAACACACTCACCACGAGAGGAGGACCAGTATAGATTCCATGCACACGGCTCATAAAACCGAATCTGTGCAAATGTATGCACAAATCATCACCACACCATGAAGGAGAGAGAGAGGCAGACCATACAGCATAGGAAATGAGCATGGTAGACGGGAAAGGCTTGAGCTACTAATACTAGGCCCATCCTTCATGACAGAGACGAGGAGAGGAAGATACGCAAAAGCAGTGTGTCAATGCTGAAGGCTTCCGTCACGATAACGACAGCATTGTCTTGAACTTCTTTGAACATTTTGTATCCCTCTCTTTCCGATGAGCTTTAGCAGCCAACTCAAAGGAAATAATTTATCCAGCAATCACAAAGACAGTGTATGTATCATGTTTACCTATACACTATACATACAATCAAAGGGTCTCTAGCTATTCAAGTGGTCTACTACTGACTATCTCTCTGTCCCTGCCCTGTAGCCTGTAGCCTGCCGTAGCAGTCTGCTACCCGCTTGAGAGGGCCCATTATCAACAGCCCGCTGCTCCATAAAACATTGTAAGGAAGGAGAGATTTACCGAGTCTTCCCTCCTGACACCGTTGCATCATCATTTGCACTCCCAACTGTCAATGTGTAGCCGTGGAAGGAGATCCACCAAGTGACTGCTATGATGCTCCTACATCCTTTGTGTACACTACAGTTAACCGTACCGTGTTAACCGTATCATTATAGCAGGTTTGCTTGTTTGTTTCTTCCATCACTTTAGTCTCATGCCCGGACACAGCATCAGGGAAGGAAACTCTAAAATTGCCATTTGATTGATTGCATCATCGTCGAACAGAAATCCTTAGATTTAACGGCAACGGTCCATCATATCATATTTTGCTGCTCATTTGTTACGTAGGGACTTTAGCACTAACTTGAACTTCATGGAACTTTTGAATTCGGGATGGTACGTCAGTTTGTATGCTTTAGTTTGTCATTTTGACCCCGCTTGCGGGTTCAATTTCTTTAAGTATAGTTAGTTTAAGGATTATTAGTACCGTTAGCGAAATCCACTACATAATGATACAGATTGGACCGTTATTTATGTGCAATTTTTTTATGAGTGTGCCATGTATGAATTTTAGCCCAACCTTTGCTTTAGCTTGAACTCAATGAATTAATTTTGATGTGTGATTTATAACCATTTCCAGATATTGTACTGCATTTCCAAACAACTTTCGTGAATCGCAAAGGAGAGGTTGTCTCCAATCCAAAGAAGATAGCTATAAATTATTTAAAAGGATGGTTTCTACTTGATCTTTTATCAGCGCTGCCCTTTGATTCAATAAATGCCACCGGGGTCTTGGAAGGGGTGTCAGCTGTAACTGTAAGTGACTCTTCATCAATAGAATCGATGATTCTAGCTGTGTTTCAGAATGTATGGAGTGTCGTTGGTCGTTGTTTGTTTGTTAGCTAGTTTGTTGTTTGTTTACAAGTGTTACGTTCTAGGGCACTAGGTTAATTGAAATTGGGTTATGGATCTTCTGATAAATTCTAACTGTAGATGTATTTTTAATTTGCATTTGTATCATAATTTAACTTGTGTATTGTTAGAAGCGCTTTTGTGAATGAATCTGGAACAAAGGGAAAGGCACAAGAGTTTTTGTTGTGATTGTGCCTCGTTCTGGTGGTTATGGGCATTAAAGAAATAAATAGGTTTAGTACACAAGCAATAAATAAACAACTGTTTCAAAACAGACACAGGAAACATGTGTCCGGATATTGAATCACCGGCATCATATTTTCTCCTTAAAGAGTTTTTCACGAGCTATTTTAGTTTCCCTAGAGCCCGTATGTATATTTTAAGACATCATATTTAATTCTTGTCTGCCCTTTAAGTCATAAGATAGTCGGTCCCACAGAGATACATAGGTAATGTGCATCCTACATTTGATTCTACATTGGCAGTAAAGATATATACAAAACATACATAGGTAGGTAGCTACGCATATAAGGGAGGTGGGGGTAAAACAAAACAGGCGTCCGTTTTAATCTTTTGTTTGTTAGGGAACAGAAACACGAAATATGAAAATAGGATGGTATAACTATTCACAGAAATAATGTCGTTCATATACGACAAACAAATTTCTAAAAATAAAACTGATGACGTCAGATTTATTGAAAAATTCGAAATCACCTGGATTCAGATCGAGTGCGGGGTAATTAAAGACAGCTACCTACCATTAATGCTAAAAATTAGACATGCACTTGCTTCCTATTAAACTCAATTACATTCTTATGCACCGTTTAATACTATACTTTCATTAAGAGAAGCAAATAATCACAGAAAGCAGTAAATCATTAATTTAAACCATTTAAATCTTGCCGTTTACTGTAACTGATCTCAGCATACCCCATGATCGTTATTTTCTATATGATTTTAAAAAGGCTGTATGTGCAGATTATGTATTTGTAACAAGTTAAAAAGAATCATTAAAATTGAGAAAGACACCTCATTCACCCAGATTTGTTTAAATAGTTTATTTAAAGAATTTTGACCCGTTAGTACATACCTCTAAAATTTGCAAGAAGCATGTTAGGTAGGTAACTTGCTTACCAGTCGCTTATTTGGAAAGTATCATTCTGTTTTTTCTGTACAGTACAAAGCCAATTTTAGAAAGTATCTTTGTCTAGTCAATATTTTTGAATTAATGCATGCGCAAATCGATAGGACTTAATACGATTTTACGGTATGTTCCAAAGAAATGTGTGCAAGTTTTCCTGAAAATGGATTTGAGGAATAAATTATTTTTTCTGTAGAAAATCCTGTTCGAGCTAATAATAAGCTTTCTCACATGAGTGGGAGTAAAGGGGCATACGGTGGACAATCCTGACTTGGATTTGACTGGAAGAATGTTAAACTTATGCATGGGTGCTTACTAACTCTTGTGTAATGGGAGCTGGGATGACATAGAACTGTCAAAGACAGAAGCGGGACGTAATTATAACTTACCAGGGAATTGCCGAACATGTCAACCCGTTGAGTTGGTGGTAGACAGTGAAAGTAGAAAATGCGTGTGGTATCAACTTCCTAAGATGCGTTCACCCTTCGGCATCCTAAAACATTTACGTGCTATTGCCCACTAATTCTTCCAAGTCTTAATGCTTAATCCCTTCATTCATCAGTTGAGCGTATGTATAGCCCATGAAAATTAATGAATAGATCGTTTTAGTACCCCAATTTGTATTAATCGTAGATTCGCGCAAATTTTTAATGTTTTGAACTCATTTCCCGATCCTCAAGAAACTTTCCCTGACAGACACTCCCTAGTTAGAGCAGAAGTCGAAAAGAATTCCATTAAGGACATTCTGATGCACATAGGTATGTAACACATATGTAGTACATTACGCAGTTGAACGGCTAGAAAAACAAGAAAAAAGTTCGTTCACGACGTAGGTAAGAATATGAATTTACGCGTTTTACAATTAACCCATTCGGACCTGTGACTTCAGTAACCATGGAATGTGTGTATATTCGTGCACAAGTGTGTATATTCTAAAAATTAACTTTTTTCAAGACGGTCAAAACTAGAAATTGACATTTTCAAAAAGTTCAAAACTAGAAATTGACATTTTCAAAAAGGTCAAAACTAGAAATTGACATTTTGAAAAAGGTCAAAACTAGAAATTACCACTTTCAAAAAGTTCAAAACAAGTAACTAACACTTTTAAAAAGGTCAAAAACTAGAAATCATCATTTTCAAAATGGTTTAAAACTGGTAATTAACTCTTTCAAAAAGATCATAACAAGAAATTAACGTTTTGAAAAAGCTGTGAAATTAGATGTAGATACATAGTACCGTTTCGAAAAGGTTAACGTAAAGACAAATATAATTCTGAAGCAGGAGAACTGGATTTTTGGGGCACTGATAAAACCGGATTATTCTATGTAATTCTGAGTTTTGAAATAACAAGTTCCTTTGAGGTTCTTAGCATAATAAATACAATGCGTATATCTACTGTATGTAAATGTATATTATTTGCTATAAATTTTAAACTAATTTGTATCGCTCTCGCTCAATATTCAAATTAAGACTACAACTTAACTTCCTATGTACTTTATTTGTAGAAGACGAAAGAAGCAACCAAACCAAAGACAGACTGAGCCATGGCTAAAAGGGCAATAGATGCTTGTATAGTAATAGTGCATAGGGGTATATCCATATATCCACCCATCGTTCTGTTATACAGTATCACTTTCTGTTAGAAGATCGTGCATCGGAGATCTACCTGTCATATTGACTACCTAGAATGATATTGTCTGTCCATAATTACGCTTGCATTTTAAATATTATTGTGGACTCATGTCTTCCTGGTTCTCGTTTATTACTTGTAAGCACCACAGCTCGTAAGACTGAGCGATAGGTCCCTCCTAAAGAACATCCACAGAGAGTGTAAACTGCTTCTGAGAACAGACGGAAGACTCAATTCATCACCCGGAAATTTTCTAGTGAAAGCTGTAGCTGAGTGAGTTCGAGATGTAGGAATGAATAGATTGCGTTAAGCTTGCTACTGGTTGCTTTACAAAAGTACAAGGTTTCCTTCTATGCTCTGTATGTCTATCATGTGAGTAGGCTCGATAGCTTTGAATCATTCTAATGGCTATACCCATCCTATAATTTCCCCGTATAGATTTCGACTGTCTGTAGAGAATGGGAGATAGTAGGTATACATATGATTTTATTTCTCTGTTACCCATAGCAGCAGCTCTAGCTAGTACTAGTAAGTTTGCATGTTGAACCTATGTTCTATGTTCCTCCATGATTAATACTGCTTTGCCCGGATGAGAACAAACATAGGTATATTTTATACACATGTAGGTACACAAGTGGGAGGCATTCTCCCTCGTTGGGTGCACCATCCAGAAAGAACTTTTAATCAGATCAGATATATTCATGTTCAGGTACTCAGTCGAGATTAAAGCTAACAGTTCACATCATGATCATCATAATGATAATGCACCCATAGGCAGCGCTGGATGTACAGTAATACATATACCTACCTACATAATGGGATGATATAGAAGAAGTGGGCTGTAGGTTTATCTAACTTATTAGAGAGTAAAACAGAAATACAGGACTGGGTCTTCATTAGGTTGAATGTCGGTAGTAAATTGGAAAGGCAGGAGGAAACTAAAATGAGAATGAAGAGTCAGTACAAGTTTTAACAAACTTGACGTTGAATATTTCCTAAGATTATCTTACCATACAACTTCGCAGACGAAGGCTTTAGTTTCTTTTTTTTTTCAACTACAGTCATTGAGTGATACACTTTTCTATTTTACTACTATTACATTATAGCTATGTATCTACCTAGGGTATATACTACTGGTCTGATTCGTAGCTATAGGTATTTATAATTTGCATTTGCCCATCTGGATGCCTACATTTGATGTAAAATGAATATTTGATAGCGAAGGATGATACAGTTAAATCTGTACATGCTTGCTTAAAACTTGCCTAAAACAGTGTAACGTGGCCCAAGTGTCTTTAACATAGTAAGAGTAGACATCCTATGTATAAGTTTGAAGTAGCTACTAAGCTACTACAATCAACTCGCAATATGTTTTGGCTTTGGGAGGTTGTGGTGGGTGGGTTGGGCGGGGTTCGCATTATTGTGTGTATTCTTCGCCTATATGTACTGGTCGTATGGTTAAGGTTGTAATGACACCTTGTACTAATGACAGTTTAAATTAAATTAATACATTCAATTTGTTACTTGTACTTAAATTGCATTTAGTATGAAAACTGGCTACATTTCATTCTGCGGAATGGATTTTCAGTTCGTTTGAACTTGGAAGAGCTTGGGTCTCGATTACAAATTCCTAAAACGATTGATAAATTTGTGTGCAGACTTCATCGTCGTAATTAGTTGTATTGAGATGATGTAACGAATGAGTGAAAACTAAGGATTTCAAAGCATGATATACGTTAATAAGGTGCTTGCTTGTCTGTCTGTATAGCCTAGAGACACGTGCCTATTTGTTATTTACAACTATTGTGTGTGGTTGAAAGTGATTTTGAGTGCTCTCTAATTCTTCTTCCGAATTTCTAGGATGTGGGTCGAATTCACCTGCTGAAACTAACGCGGCTGGTCCGCTTGGCTCGTCTTCTGCAAAAAATGGATCGCTACTCGCAATTCTCCGCCGCCATCTTGACTCTTCTAATGCTTTGTTTCTCTTTGGCTGCCCATTGGCTTGCTTGCATCTGGTATGCCATTGCTGCTCAAGAAATTGAGTCAAATGATCCTAATTGGAGACTCGGTAATTACCTACAGATATTCAAACGAAACACAATCATTAGCTCATTCTTTGTCAGTACTGTGTCAGGTTCCGTACCTATGTACATCCATACATAGGCCATTAGGCTTTAAAAGCAGTATTTTTATCGTATGCACATAAATGTATAGAGAACTAATTGAACACTTACTCCTTTTCTCCAGCTGCTATTCCTACTACATGTTTAACATTAGCATTTCATTCCCCATTTCTTGACAAGAATAACTTTGCCCCTATAATTTAGTTGATGTCTATCTATGAGTGTTGGAGTTGATATCAATTATTATATTTTTTTTAAATCAAAGTAAAAAACATATACTGCTGTACAATGCGATCCCTGCTCTATGATTATTAAACATTTACAAAAGAAGGGAAGCCAAATTGATGAGTGAGGAGGGAATAGATACATATTGTGAAAGTCTAGACAAGCCAAAGAAGGTCCAGCCTTTCGTAGTGGCAATAAATTCATAAACCGTCATCAACAAAGAAAGTTTAATTACGAGAAAATTATAAATCAGAGAATTTCTGGAGAGGGAAACAAAAATAATGGATTACTTTTAATTAAGTTTCCCTCTGTCCAATACTCCCGCTGACTCATATCTGTGAACGTGCTCCTTTCTTTCTTTCTTTCTCTAGGATGGCTTCATTCGCTCGCCGAAAGACTGGAAGTGAATGTGGCGAATGTGACAACTGCCGAGTCCTATCTTACTGCCCTGTATTTCACATGTTCCAGTCTGACTTCTGTGGGCTTCGGCAACGTCTCTGCGAACACGTTGCCTGAAAAGATTTTCTCCATTTGCACGATGCTGGTCGGAGGTAAGAAACTAGTTTTGTCTCCAAATAAAATAAATACAAATAAAAAAGAGAAAAGAGAAGAAAGAAACGTGTGAGGTTCCATCCTAGTACAACATGGATAGTGCCTACGTACCTGCGTATGTACTAGTCATGTAATTATGGGCTGTATATCTTTAGGAAGTATCTACGACCATGACTGACCTTTTCCCTGTATGCCTTCAATTACAATGACGATGTGTAACATGGCCCTGTGCACAAATTACGACCCGGAACATTATTGAGTGATACGTTCCCTCGCATTTTTTATTTTACTTGTACACATTGTGTGTCAGGTCCTCTGGCCACAATTTATCTGCGCCGGTTATAGCCTTGTGTATATACAGACAGGAAGCATGGCTGTGTTCTGCTATAGGATTAGGTTCAGTGGAATAGAGAACGTAGGGAGAAAGAAAAAAGACTCGCATTTACGCGATACTGATGATCCAAATCCAAATCCACAGAGGGATGGGAAAGAGAAAGGGAAAGAGAAAGGAGAAGAAATAAATAAATTGCTCAAGCAGACGAAACGGTCCCACTTGAACTCCGTCAAGTGTCACTTCTCCCAGCTCAGCAAACATTAGTTTAAATCCTTGAAATGTGCATATGCTCGGTGAAGTTGACAGGGGCTCAGATTCAATTCGTTTGTTATTTAGATGAATTATACGTGATTAATGAGAAAGAGAAGGGGAACGTCTGGAAGATTTTCATCTCTTAAGTTTTGACTGGGAATTATCATTTACTTTGATCACTCAGCGTGTACAAACTCTTTTGGTTTCAGGGATGTTCAGGCTCATTCAGGGCCATGCCTTGTTCGACTGTCATAGTCTGTTTTTCTCGAGCATCTGAGAACATTCCAAGTACAGAGACTGACTAGTGAAGTAAGACAGAGAGAGAGAGAGAGAGAGAGAGAGAGAGAGAGAGAGCGAGAGCCCTTTCAAATTCACCTTCTGTCGACTCTCTGTCATCGTCTACTGTCCACGTTCCAATCACGCTCGGATTCCATAGATCTAAAGAAAAATGACAACTGACATGGTAGCAATTCGCCAATGTGTCGAAAGAAAAAAAATTCCCAGGGCATACATACCTGGGAAATGCAATCACGAATAGCACAAAGCATCTTCATTATTAGCCATTAGTGAGAAAAAAGTTTTTTTTATTTTCAAATCAAAATTAGAAATTAGAATACAGCCATCATCGTTGGTATATTGAGCCCTGACAGTGCAGTGTTGGGTGTAAGTAGCTTGTTATTCCCCTTTGAAGCTACATGTTTGTAGCATATTAAAAGCTGAAACAAACTTCACTCGAATGGCATTTCTTTTCATATATAATTAACGATAACATCAACAAATAGAGCCTACTACTGTAAGGGGGACGGGGCTTCATAAATATTTTCTTGCTAAAATTGATGTTCAAATAATTCCAATTTTATTTCCACGCCCCAGGCTAATTCGTTATATTTCCAAGAAACTTCCCCATCTCTCATTTTACCCAGAGTTTTGCTAAGATAAAAGTTTGGTAAGATATTTTTTGGCTTTGAAGGATGGGGATGGAGCGCTATTTGATTTCTCAAGTCTCAATATTATTTTAATCAAACCCTCTCGGTTATATTATTTATTAATCAAATTGAATTGGGGGCCTTCGTGGACGTACATACGTAGATGGTTGATTGAATGAAAACAAACTTGAGTTAAATAGAAGAAAGTGATTCCATAAAAAATAAAACTTTGAATTCAATTTTATTCAGCATAACTAAAATGAAGTGTAATCAATTGTGTCTCCTTTAGCTCTTATGCACGCCATGGTTTTTGGAAACGTAACCGCCATTGTCCAGCGGATGTATGCAAGGTAACTTCTAAGCTTTCTACAACTTTCTTAGCTTTCTCATTTGATGAGGTGGATGCATGTTTGGATGGATGTTTAGGAGTTGGTCCGTCCGTCCGTCTGTCTGCCTGTCTCCCTGTCTTAACATTCCCTTTCAACGTACCTATATGAGAATCAATAGAACGTCTAAAAGTAAGAATGGAAAAGGAATTCATTTGTGTCCTCTCAGTATGAGAAATTGCATGTAAACAAAAACAAGTTTGCTTTCACAATTAATGTACAGCCGGAGCAAACATAAAGCCATAGAGAGGTAAAGTTCAGTCTGGCGTAATAACGTGCACAATGTAAACGTCCTATTAGAAATGGGTTATTAGTTTTCAGAATGTGTACCGTTAATCAACACTTACAACTAATTTAAAATAAGGCTCTATCTAAGCATTTCCCATTGTTTGTTTTTACAGAAATTCCAGTTTTAGAAAGCGTAATTGCAAAAGTAACCATTTCTAATAGAAATGATCTTTCTAGGGCAATTTACAATGGTAGACTAAAGAACTCGAATTGGTTCAACTTAAACTATGACTTATTCCATTTTTAGAAGTACCTCGGTAGCTTACGGTTACGAAGAAAGAACTCCTACAGCGATCTACCTATATTAATAATGTTTAACATCACATAGCGGTCGCTTTAAAATGTATGAAAATAGAGCGCTATGATGTATGTATGAATGATGTTGAGTGGATATATGTGTATCTGTATGTGTACCGTACAGTCCGTAATAGTACACCGCGTGAACTAGAGTAAATAATTTACCATGAGGGGAGGGTTGTACAATTTGGATGGGTGTACTATTACCGCAGCTTCACGGTAGATGCTTGGATAGTTTTTCAAAAAAACTAATTTAGACTGTTTTTTTGTACAAGAAAGTTCAGTATTTTGTATATTTCTCCCGCAGACGATCTCAGTACCAGAGCAAATGGCGAGATTTAAAAGACTTCTTGAAGCTCCATCAAATCCCATCGGAATTGAAACAACGTGTTGAGGACTACTTCCAGACAATGTGGGCACTTAACCATGGTATCGATCCTCATGAGGTGAGATTTCCTTACCTTCTCTATCCCTCTGTCGAAATTAAAAGTACATAAAGGCGTGCGAGGGAGAAATTTTGAAAGGCTTTCCTCCCGGTCCATCTCAAGTATGGACACAAACACCAACTCTAGACTGTGACTTGTGTCTCTCGAACCCAGAAATATCCCCCCGTACTTGTTGGACAAACATCAATAGCCTTCTCAAAGAATATTGGGTTCATTCACCAAAAGGATATACATATAATCCCGATTCGTAAATCTATTTCCCAGACATGATGATATGAGAAGCGGTGTGTGAGGAGAGCAAAGAAAGAGAGAGAGAGAGAAAAAAAAACAATATTTTGCCTGCTGCAGAGCTTATCGTGTGAAGACAGTGACAATGGTTCGTTCATGTCATGAATAGAAGAGTTCATGGTTAGTATCTGTGAAAGATAATCTTTGTATTGGTGTTGGTGATGCTGCTGTTGCTGTAAATGCTCGTAAAGAAATCCAAGTGCTATGTACTAGTACACTATGGAGGTGAAGAGATTGAACCCGAATCCAATGTTTACAAAATCAAGGACAGGAATGATACGGCACCATCAAAAATGTCATGTCCTTCATGTCCGTCGTAATTTGAATCTCCTTTTGAATTCCATGAGCCCTTACATACTTTACAGAGATAAAAATGTGATGGTGACCACAAGCCTTTGTCATCGTCCTCGGGAGGAGGAGAGTAAACAAAGAAGTACAAAAATTGATTGTTTTCCTTTCGCTCTTCCGTATGTGGATAATTGAAATTCCCCCCTCCCTCCCTCCCTCCCCTAAAAGTTCACCCACCGACCCACCCCAGGCCCATGAGCCCCTCCCCCTAAAATCAGAATTGAAGCTGCACATTGATTTAATAATATTATTTACGCTCACAATACAAATATATCTGAAATCTCTCTTCCAGCTCTTTCCCCGTGACGATGTCTTGAGAGGGGAAGGATACAGATACGAAAGAATGTAGGTATTCATATTGTTTGCAATGCTAAAGAAGACATGTTTTCTCACGTATTACAGACGCTGAAGGAATTCCCTGAAGAGCTCCGGGGGGACGTGTCCATGCATTTGCATAAAGAGATCCTCCAATTACCGATCTTTGAGCCAGCGCCTCAGGGATGTTTGAAGCTCCTTTCCCTACACATTCGAAGCAATTTCTGTGCCCCGGGAGAATACCTGGTTCACAAGGGAGATGCTCTCCAGTATATTTACTACCTTTCCAATGGCTCCATGGAAGTCGTCCAGTGCAGCATGGTCGTCGCCATTCTCGGTGTGTGCCCTCTCTTTTATTTAGTCAACTTTCTCTGGCCCTTTCAAATGTTTGCACCCTCTATTTACTATGCGACAAAAATCTAATATTAATGTCTCCTTCGATCCTCCTGTACTGATACGCACTTACCTCAGCATCCTCACATCAAGGGCCATCCCACGCATGCAAACACATACATATAGTATATATATAGAGCCCCATTTAATTAAGTAGATACCTTACCTACCTTGGCAGGTAAGTATGTATGTACAAGTATTAGTAGGTTTGAGTGGGTTCTTACGTTTAAAGAGAGAAAACTTGAATATAAATAGTACATATGTAAAGTGACAATGGATCTGAAGATCAATTTTATTTCCTTCGACCGATCTGTACTGTGCCCTCATAAAAACTTAAGAGTCAAAGTAACAAAAGTATGTAGTGTACAGAGTGCAGTGTCAATAATAATAAATTAGGACGATCGCAGAGACAAATATTTAGATTTTCGGCAAGTTTGTAAAGGTGTCGTTTGAAGTAGTAGTTAAGCCTTTTAAAAACTTGTATTGTATGTAGACGCGCTATTTGGCATTGAAGGGAAACAAGTAGGTGCTGCTGTACTGCAAATACGTGCTGTAAAGAGTTGTTGAGCTGTGTTGCTCTGAAGATGAAACTTAAGTTGTTGTTATCTTTCCAAGATTGTATCCGCATTCAATTTCTTCGTATGTATGTATTTCTCCGTTTACAGTCATAACTTTGGCTTAGGTATGTATCGCATCCAGTCATCAAGGCTCTTTATTAACAAACAAATTAGAACTCAACGATCCACTGTATGATTTTTCAAGTGTCCCTGGATTTTATTTGTTTTCCAGTTACTGTTAGGCGACCTAAACGAGCCATAGTATCTATTGCTAATAGCAAACGACGTGCTAATTCTTCTCTCTGATCTCTGTCTCGATGATACGGTTTGCAAATAATTGTGCTCTTGGTATCACTGATTATGGGAAATAATAATTACTACCGAGTCAGCAGATGTTAAAAGTGTAGATTTGAGTAGATCGAGACACAGTTGCACTCGAGCCTAACCAAGTGCACCAAAGCACAATTACTACTCACTTTATTCCCAATAATGCAACGTCTCCAGTAAATACAAATGCAGAATAGACAAACCTAGCAACAACATATGTTCACCGAACCAGACCAACCACTGATGTGCCCTGACCTCCTGGTGTAGCGACGTCTCCATGAGTGCTCAAATTGTCTCATGATCCAATTTAATCCAAAACACACACATTAAATTCATTTGAACCATACTATAAGTACAGCCATAAGGTCTTCATAAATCACACGATGGCAGAGATTGATATGGATGTCATTATGACGGACTGTGTGTGATAAGGACAGTATAGTGTACTCTGTTATAGTGGATCCATGATCCGTGCATTTGCATTCCTCCTTCTCTCGTCTTACTGTCTCCGTGGTGAGTCCATGAGTGGCTTTCCTATTGTGTACTTTGTCAAAGCTAGAGCTTACTTAGATACATAATTATAACCGGTAAATGAGCACGGAGTCACAGGCAGAAATGTAATAACCATGTCTAAGTGCATAGATTTTTAGTGGAATCACATTACAATAGCAATGGCAATGGCATAGCAGTAATATACCCACTTGTCAATTTATATATATACGTACTATACGTATACCTATAGCTATGTTCCTATACTCGGTCACGTGTACTAGGCACTGATACTGAAAATGCTGATAGGAGCGAGCGTAATTTACTCTGCTTTTAATACAAGTTTTCCTCCAGATTGTAGTTCTATTTTGGAAACATTTCATGAAAACTAAATACAATGTCATAAAACCGATACTCGCTTTAATCTTGCTTGGGAGATTATAATGCGAGCTACCCTCTTGCTATAATAATTATACTGTTTTTTTTATTTGTACTACCACTACCGCATGAAATGTTATAGCTATACAGTGCAGTGAAGTGCAATAGATCTCCAGACTGCAGACTCCAAACTCTAGACGAGTTCAGAAAGCCATATGATTATACATTTATTATGTTGTACTAGGGACATTTATGTATCTTTGTTCTGCTTTTATAAACCATCAACTTTTTTCATGTTAAACCTGCTGTGTATACTTGAACCTGGAGTTACCTATACAGATTATCTTCCTTTTCGTGGTTTTGGTTTCCAGAGAATCCTAGCTCGCTAAACCTGTACGTATGTACATATAAGTATATTAGAATGAAAAGCGTTGCTAGCCCCTCCTGATTCCACAGCTATAGTACTTGGGGAATAAACTAAAAGTAGACAACACAAAACCTAAAAAAAAGCATTGTATTTTATGTAATAAAGCTGCAAAATTAAATAATGATTAATTTTTTTTTTAAATTGCAGTATTCTGACAATTAAATTTAGGCTTTATCTGGCTGTGCATATACGAATGATATTTTAGCTTATTGTTTCTAGGAGAGGCTGATTCACCTTATTCTGTGATCCCTGTTTATACGAATTCGTTCCAAGAACTGTGATTCTCTGTTTCCAGTGAAGCAATTATCATTGTTTTGCCATTTGTTTGTCTGACATCATTTAATTGCTTTTGTATGCTTGTTTGTACTAATATTATGCACTGTAATAGTTACCTAGGTATGGACCAATCTGTTTTTTATGCCCCTTATTGTGCCTACGTAGGTAGGTACTTACAACTGGTCCATTAGTTTTGAGGCTGGAAGTTGTGTAATCATAACTTGAAGATGAGCATTGTATAATTGTACAGTGCAGTGTGAAGATGAAAAGGTATACATAATTCTTGACGTTACTATTCTTAGGAAAGGGAGACTTGGTGGGGTGTGACATAAGTCAACAGATGAATGCAGGATGTGAAGTGGTGGTGAAATCTAGCTGTGATGTGAGAGCACTGACCTACTGTGACCTCAAGTGTGTTCATATTCCTGGTCTTATTGAGGTACTCAGACTTTACCCGGAATTTCAGGATGAGTTTGCTCACGATATTCAACACGACCTCACCTACAACCTCAGAGAGGGGTAAGTATACATACAGTCAGCATTCCGTCTCTATGTACATTTCACAGTTTCATTTTTAATACCGGCCCTTCCTAAAAGTTGCTTTCCGAGAGTAATTTTATCCCCGATGGGATAGTGATACTGTAATGGTAAGTTCAAGGACAGAGCAACGATTCTATCATACAAAATGCTTCAATAGCTACATATATACACAGACATTAAAGTGCATAGTTTGTACATTATTCCGCTCAATTTTATGTCTAGTTTCCCTGTCCAAATTCTATACCACTTCAACTTCAACAAGCCGGTCGCTGGACGTTATGTATTAAAAGATACGTAGGTACTTAGAACTCCTATAAAGTTGCTACGTTTGCAACAATTGATTTATGCCCGCAACTAGAATCCAAAATGTTCAAAGTCAGTTTTGATTCGAAAAAATCAAAGTTCTCATGGACCACAACACAACTTCAATGGATTATTTAAATCACATATATAGTAGGAATAGCCTTATTGTATAGGTACTACACAAGTGCAATACAAAAACGTTTGTACATATAGCTTCGACATACCTCGCATTCCTCTAAAGGTTGTTGTACTGAAAATGTTTGAAAGTACTGAAAGCACAAACTCGGACTGAGGATTGTGAGGAAAGCAATAAAAAAAAATTCAAGTGAAAAGTGCAAGCCTATTTTTTATTACTTGTAGGAAATGATGGTTGCTCACATTTTATAGCTAATTTTAACAACCTTTCTTTCTTTTATAGGTATGAAGCTGATGCGGATGAGTCAGCCGGTGGACCTGGTGGTCAAACATCGCTCACGCTGCCTTCAATCAGTGAGGATGATGAAGTTGAAGAGGATGAAGATGGTCAGCGTCTATTGACTGCCAGGTATTTCCTCCTTTCCCTTTCATTCCGAGATGGCACAGTTCAAAAATAACTTTATGGAACGGATAAGAATGGAAATAATGAAAGGGATCATGCTGGCTTGCATTGTGCTCCCTTAATGGGAATAAAAGGCACTATTTTTTTTTCACGAGGCAAACGGAACATAATACATAGCTATTAGTTCCATTTTATTTCTGTGTAGGCCGTCAGAATTCCAGAGTTTTTATTGTAGATTTCCAGCAACTTGACGTATGACTCATACTATTGCGGACGCTTTTTTCAGTGTAAAAACTTATTATTGGATTGGGTTTTGGCTGTGATGTATATTAAATGTGATGCTAGTAATTCTTATGAAATGTGAAATCGTTTTTTCATGTGTGTATCCGTACATAAGGAGTCAGCAGTAATTCAATCAACCGTCCATCATGTCTAAAACTAGCTGTTATAATATTTTACCGTATAAGTCAGTTTCCCATCGAATTATGAAGCTCAATTGTCTGTTTTACTTTCCTCTGTGTCCGTAGATCCGAAGACAGTCGTTCTTTCAGTAGCAAGTCTCCATTGCTCTCCCGTGAAAATGGAACGAGCAAGCGCTCCCTCTCAGAATGTGGTGACAATGCGTCAACGATTGAAATCCAGTCAGAACTGATTACACTGGCTCATGAGATGAGAAATCTAGTGAAAAACTTGGAGAAAACTACAAAAACCGTTGGCACTCAAACCGAGACCAAAAATCCACATTGGGTCTCAAGTCCATCAATTATCTAAATAATTTTTATTTATATTATTCGCAAATATGTCTTGCGGTTAGTAGGTATAGTACTTACAAATGTTATGACTCGCTACGACAAATACACATACGTGAAAGAAAAAAAAACTCTAAGAAAAATACAAAACAAATAATACACGTTACGAATACAATTTAACCTTACAAATTATTGCTACAATTTTAGTATGGCATGGAAAATAAAAAAACATTATTATAATGACACAATACTTAGGAAAAGTTTACAAAACTATACAATATTAGAATATTTCAAAATAATATTACTATATAAAGATACAACACATGAACTACCAATATGTACTATGAATACATTACCTTAAACTCATGCCTACCTTTACAGTAAATAATGAAGAATGAACGAATAGATTTAATGATAGTATTGAGAGAGACAAATATATTAAACAAAAAAAAATACAAAAAATACAACATTTACAAAGCTGAAAGTATGAACGGACGGCCATACAGGTGATTGCTAAACTTGTGGTTTGTTCATATTATTGAAACTTGAGTGCACGTGCTTCATGAGTACTATATAATATATTATACAATTAGACTAATGGACATTATTATAATGTATGGTCGCTGAGGATTTTAGACGTAGCCAATATACCGTTGAGTAATAATTATGTGTATTTTTTGTATCATGTACCTGATATAACTAATTGATCATGAATAAATTAATAAAAAATGACTCATAAATTCGGGGCTTGTCTGGTGGCCTCACTTTTGGAATTGTTTATTTACTCTACACGCGGTCTCCGTCGCCTGGAAGCGTGGGTAGTAGGCAGCCTAAAAATTGTGCACCGGTTAATAATATACCAACAAACAAAAGTGGAAATGCACAGTCCAGTGGTTAGTAAGCATCAGCTGATGATAGTGGTACATAGTACACTTCGTGGGTGGGTTGGGACTGCGTAGATTTACACAATTCATTAGTCTGTACACCTGATCCCAAAATAATGGCGATGCTTTCCCAGCATGTTCATATCTATCAGCTGCCGAGAGATTTTTAATGAATCATAAAACGTGTTTTAATAATGCTAATGTTAGTTAAGACTACGATAAAGAAACGGGGACATAAGTTCCAATAAAGATTACAATTTCATACGTGTCAGTTCCAACTTCCCTACTTTTAGTTTCCAAGGGTCTTTAAAACACCGTGCTAACTATATAGTAGGTGTGAAAGAAGTAGCTATAGGCTATAGGTACCCCTGTCTGAGTTTCCATTTTCCATTTCCATGCATGACTTGACCGTAGGCATTATGGTCTTTTTCAAGTTTTCCCCACAACGCAACGGCTGCATTACAAAACCATAGTTTCTCAAAATTCCTCTGTAGATTATAAATCAAATGGGAATGGGAAGTTTCTGGAGAAGAATAGAAACGATTTGGGGGACAAAGGAAGGCTGGGAGATTCATGTAGGCAATCTGTGGACTATGAGTCAGTTCTTCCTAAAATATGAACCCACTGCTGTCTTGTAAACCTCGAAAAAGAAAAGATAAGGACAGACAGAATAGACATTTCCTGAGGGGAGAATTCCAAGAAAGAGCCAAGCAACATATTGTCGAATAATTTGTGGTTGAATCAACTCCAATTTTCCATTACTTACATGCGAAAAAATGCTAACCAGGGCTAAATGCATACTATGTACACGCATGAATGCATCTACGTACATAATTACATTACATAACACATACCTATACACGTAGACTTCGACAGCTACAAAGCCATTGTTGTATAACACTTTATAAAATCCTCACAGGAAAATCAGAACAAACTTTGTCCTGAATGGAAAAAAGCTTTAGAAAGAATTCTAAGATGTAAAAATGTACATTGTTTGC
>JAQFZC010000347.1:0-56320 GCA_034695205.1 Dicyrtoma fusca | reverse complement strand
ATAAATGGAAAATAAATAATATGGCGTGTGTAATGTGTGTTCCTACATGATGATTACCATGTTGATAATAATAAAAAAAAGTCTCGCAATGATGATTTGAGCATGTAATATGATTTGACATTTTCGTATGTAAGTAAGTATATAGTATGTATATGTACTAACTATACGTATACGCAGGAGAGTGCGTACATTTCCCTAAAAATCCATGAACAACGCACACAACGCACTTCTTAGCTGGCTGAGCTAAATCATGTCTGTCGTCTCTGTGATCTCTCTTTTTTTCCCTTTTTTTTTTCAACTCAAGTTCCAAGAAAGGAAGTAGCTGCTGTGGGATGTACACATGTTTTTTTCAGACTGGAAAATGAACGGGACGGGTTAGAAATGCCAAGTGTCAACTAACCTATTGTTTATATAATATACGTACATCTCTACCTCTACAAGAAGTGTAATGCCTTTATGCCTCTCACCTGCTCCCTTATTATAGTTAAATCTTAACAGCAATAGAATATTGTTCTATGACCTCACGCTCCTACACTATATGTACGTACATAGACAGAAAAAATATCTTCGTGCGCGTGTTTCATTCCTCCAGACTGCAGATACATATATATATATATAGATAGATATAGCTTGGAAAACTAGGTATTCTTGGTTTTTACGTTGAACATGCACATACATATATGGTCGGTCACCTTTAGATCTAGCTCACTATAGCTACCTCACTACTACAGTAGAAAAGGAGTGTGAAAAATATATAGTAAAGAATATTATAGGTGTATACCTAGTAGTATAGTAGTAGCTACTGCTGGCACACGACTATAAGTACAGATGTGAAACATAATAAAGGGAAATCATAACGGACGAATTTAAAAGCTGATCTTGAAAGTAAAAGTGGAAATTACACACGTGCCGATTAATTGATGTCCGCTATGTGTGTGTCTGTATGTACTCCGTTCCTTCCTGACAAATTCATGTCGCAGACCAGGCTTTTACTACACTGCTGTTATTCCGCGAAATGGTTTCCTTTCTGTAGCGAGTGGAGGATATATAATACTCGATTAAAACGTATTCACCCTTTCACAGAGAAACTAGGTGCGGTTTTTTATGAGGAGGAGGAGGAGGAGGAACAGAAGGAAGTGAGCTGTGTGTAGGTATGTAGGTATACGTAATTACTAACGAGAGGGGACTCTGATGAATTCTAGTATATAAGATGTCTATACCTTTACCTGCGTCTATCCTTATATATCCTTATATATAGTCATTATTATATAATAGAGATGCTCGCGTCATAAAGTTAATTAGAGAACTATTATGTTTTTGGTAGATTTCCATTCACAGGTGCTTTGGAGTAAGCGTAATACGTGACCTTTTTTTGGTTCATTACTCTTAATTAACGACTTAGGTATAATGTGTACATCTACCTTTTACATACATTTTTTTTTATTACTGTGTAGTCATTATTTTAAATATACATAGCAACACTTAATTGGTACTCTCGTAATACATAATTGCTTGTAGAGTTGATCGAGTTATCAGTTTACTCAGCTGATAGCTCACCTCCTCACAGTGTATGTATATATGTATGCATGCAAGTAGTATACAGTGGAGTGGAGTATAGCTTCTGTCGCTCTTTGTCAGTCTACACTCACACCACTACTACTGTACTACTGTTCCATGGAATAATGATGGAAACATGGAAAGACTTTCCTCACTCTCTGTGTGATACATACCAAAATGTATTTTTACCTTCGCGTAGCCTAGGTACAGTGCAGTAGTGGTGATGGTTTACATTTCTCCGGTAGTAAATGAGGGTGAAAGGTGCAAGAAATTAGTAATCAGTTACGTATTTAACCTCAAGCTAACACCTACGATACGATACGACCTACGATGATGATGTTCCAATGAGACATGCACAGCATATAGCACAGTCAACAGTGTCGATGGTATGATGTTGTGAAAATGAGTATCTGTGTTCTTATGTCTCCCCTACCTACCTACAAACGTCCCTATCTCTTCTATTCCTACCTGTTTCCGCGGTGTTTTCGTGTTTTACTGTAACATTATGTATTTTAATCGTTTTTAACGCGCGCTCGTGGTGACCCTGCTCATATGTAAGGTACATTGAGTTATTAAACTATTAATTCACTAATCTAATCCACTTTTTAATTTTTTTTACGACTCCTATTTAACAACTTTAGCAATATATTCCTAGTACAACCACCTACATAAATATCTTCTCTCCGTCGACGAACCACATGACATGGGTATCCCAAAAATATATGTATACTATATGTCTTATGAGAAATGTCTCAACGCAAGTCCATCGCATCATCGTCTGCGAGTGCATGCAATACAAACAGCTAAAGCCTTTCGCAGAATTGACAATACCTACCTACATAGTTATTGTATTGACTATCGCTACCTTAATACGTGATGAATTGGCCATGTGTTGGTACATACCTACCTACTACCTACCGTCCTATCCTCCTACGTACCATTCCTACGGTAAGTATGAATACAGCTGGGGTCACGGGAGACTAAGGAAGTATTTTATACTATTATTATTTTTTGGAAAAATCTCGTACAAGTTTTTCAGGGAAATATCTAGGTAGGTACTTTTCTATGCGTTGATCTATATGTATACTCATGCTAGTCATGCGTGTATATATGCGCCAATCTTTCAAACTGTTTTTTTTCGTTTTTCGTGGAAAGATGCACTTTTTTTTAGACAGGTAATAGGTTAATCATGAAGGTATCTGAGACAGGCAACAAGGGTCAGTTTGTTACAAGTTTTTCCAATACCAATATTAATATAGAATATATCTGGAGAAACATTTTGGTAAATATAGAGCTTTTTTTTGTGTTTTTACTTATACTAACGAGTTTTCTTGACAAATTCGAACATGACAATTTTTTAAATTTCAAAAACAATTTGCAGGTACATTTTGTTTCCTCATTGGATTTGTGATGAGTTCATACAGAGAGAGACATTCTGAACTGCAGCACGAGCATCAGTCAAGCTGTACTTTTGTAATCATTATTACTGTGGGGTACGCGCCTTGGCGGGAGTGATAGGTTTATTATTTGCTCGTTAGACTCACATGCATGCCCATATGACGATGCAAGTAGGTGGTTTGCAAAATCAACCACTTCTGGAGTCTGAACGTAGAAATAAGCTTAGAGAAAGTTGAAAAACATAATAAACGTATCACATCCAGGTAGCTTGACTTATTCATCTCTTTCTTCTTTAGCAGAATAAGTCGAGCTACCTTGGTATCACTACTACACATACAAATCATAGATACGTATGAATGTTTCATACTTGAGATGGTATGCAAGCTTTCTATCTTTCTTAGTCGGCAGTAACTCTTATACCCACCCACTCATCGTTCTCTTCCCTTTGTGAACAATGAAAGGCCTAAGCATAAACCTCCGCTTATTCAACTCCATTCTTTTTCTGTTTTGTTCTATTCGTAAATTTCTAGTGTCATTCAATCATTTTCTATGAGATTAGAAAGAAGAATTTTCATACTTTAATAGCTTCTCCACACCATTTTCATCCACATCAAATTTTTGTTGTTCACGAGTTTTCGTTACCAGTTACCATAATACATATGTATGTATGTAGCCTTGCTTATTAACTAGAAATTCATAGCTTACTATAAAACACTGAAGGAATTTATAGATGTAGCAAAGTGCTTGGAGACGAATTTGGTAAATTAGAGACGTCAAAATCTCCAACTAATCCTTTAATTTTGGTTTGAAAAAATATACGGATATTTGAAGATATACGTACTAGGAATGAATCTTGCTCGGATTTTAGAGTGTGGTAAGCCAACTTTAATTTCCTGGTACGACAACTCATTTCCTGAGCAGATACGCTGGTTTCCAGAGTTCCAGTTTTTCTTTTCAATAGGCAAGACTTTCACTGGGCAAGCTGTCCTTACTCCCCTAATTTACTGAAATTGCGTATATGAATCACACAGTAGATGTCAAATTTTGTGGCAAGCTACAATGCAATGAACATCCTTGTGTCAAACATTTGCAGTGGTAGCAGGACATTTTCATCTAGCATTACATACCGTAACTCTACACGGAAAACGGATACTTACTCTTTTTATTTGATACTTTAGAGATCAAATGTCGGTTGTTCCAAAATACATAACGCGGTCAATAAATATATATCTATCTGCATAGTAAGTCTTCAAGGATGATGAAGAAGAAATGGAGACTCTACGGTTACATACAAAATACAGAAAGCGTGGGGAAAGAGTAACTTGCTCCTCGGAGTTTACTGACAGTAATAACAGATGAAAAATGCAAATATCTATCTGTGATGTACAAGTTTGCATGTTTACAACTTATAGAACCTGAGGTGTGAATAGTATATTGTCTTATACATCATGGCGATTTGGAGTTCCAGCCTCCTACAGTAACATCAAGCAACAAGAATCAAGTTGACAGACACAAATTATTCGGTGAGGAATCAATGGACTTACAGAAACTAATTAAGAATATATGACGTCTCATTTAGATACGTACTTCACCATCACTACCGTAATTGATGTGCAAAGCTTTGCTTCTGGAGTTATGCGTTGAGTACCTTGTATGCCTGCTGTTAGTTGCTTGTAGGGAGTCTTAGGATGGCTGTCCACACTATTTTCTACAGAGGTTCCTCCACTGCTTCTAATCCCGCGTGATCGGAGGTGGAGAATGAACGGATAGTGAGTTAAGATTAAGAACGGGTGAGAGCGGCGAGTCCGGGGCGAAGCTAGAAGAGGAAGAAGGAGGACGAGACTGTTCAATTTTTGGTGAACGATCTTCTGTGAGAGAGTCGGACAAAGTTGTGGAGGTACTGCTACTGAGAAGATCTGACGAAGACGATGAACTATTTCGGGTGTGAGTTCTCAAATGACGGGTTATCATGTCACGACGACAAGCTGAGTATGGACACTGTGGACATTTGTACGGTTTTTCTCCGGTGTGGGTTCGCTGATGAGTGCTCAGGTGGTCGGACCTGGAAGAGAGACAAACATATTTCTGTGATTACGAATGGACGTTTACAGTCATGCATTGTTAATTAAAAGTGATAATGGTGAGCTACGTGGGACGAGCACGTCCTTCATACGTCCACGATTAAATCCCTGGTTATTCATTCAAAACTGTTCTTTTAGTAAGTCTATCATTCAAAGTATGAAATAGTAATGCAATAAATTACCTGGAGAAAACTTGGCCGCAAACGCGGCATGTGTAAGGTTTAACGCCAGTGTGAAGTCTCATATGGCGGGTAAGCATATCACTTCTAGCAAAGGAACGATGACAGACGTCACACGGGTAGCTTTTGTTGGGGTCATGGGGTTTACTTTTATGTCTGGATGCCATATGTTTGGCAAGACGATCGTGAAGACTAAACATTTGACCACAAATAGGACAGACGAATGCCATATCCGCTCCTGGTGGCATTTCTTCCACTACCGGAGAAACTTCAAGGTTATACCTCAAAGCTACTGAGTTCCTTGTAGTTGGAGAAGCGATGTCTCCTCTCACAACCGCAACTCCTTCATCAAACAAAAGATTATAGTCCATTACTAATTATTATGCTTGATGGGAGAAAATCTTGCCTGCTAGCGGAGTCGCAAAACAGACAAATTTATCTCCACACTATGCTGACAGCACTTTACGATCAATTCATGTCGCAAATAACGACTGAAGCAAGGAAATTGACTAACCTGGAGATTGTCCGGGAGAACTCAGCGGCGGAATTGCCAGACTAGATAGGAATCGCGACGTGAGACTCTCACAACTTGTACTGCTACCAAAGCGATCTCGGCTTCCTTTCATTGATAAGTCTAGGGGTGAGTCTTGAGGAGAAGATTGGTCCGACTCAAGTGAGCCTCCCTTTGACGGTATTGTCAATGGATGAGGAATCGGCTTTCGAGGACGGGGTTGTGATTTACCATTAATTCCGGATTTGACTGACAGGTCCGTAGGCTCATGGCGTGGCGACTCTGGTAGTAAAGGAAGATCCGAATCGGAGTGACACCTGAAATCAAATTGTGCTTCGTCAGTTATTTTTTCCAATATGAGTTTTACGCCGTAAACTAGTTAAGATTCAACTTTGCCCCTGTTCAATTTCTGGGGCTACTTAGAGACTGACAGTTGACAGTCTACCACAACAAACGTTCATGATAAATGTTTACAAGTATCAAATAGATTTTCTGCTTTTAATATTGCGACTAGTGGATTTACAAAACAATAGCAGCATTAACTGTCAACTGTTCGAATCGACGCTAGTACTGTACATATTTGAATTAAGTAGGTAGTAAAAATGCGTGTGACTGTAGACGCACGGAGGCCGCTCAATAAAATTTTCAACATACAACATTAATTAGGTATTAAGGTGAACCTGCCTAGAATTGTTGCACAAGCACTGTCTGTATTCCTACTAATTAAGTTTTTACAGTAATCAACTATTTCAGTCATCAGTAAACTGAAATGGTCGAACAGAATTATTACTGAAAAAGATCGCTCCTCCGAATTTAATTCTGGTATGCTGCAAGTTCATCAGGGTTCACTTTCAACTTCATATTTTATCGAATAGAAATTTTTTTTATGAATTTGGGGCATAAGACGGTGTCATATACTCTACTATACTAACTACTAACTTCAGCTCGTTATGGTTGGCAAAATACTGTCATATGAGAAATATTACTCCTACAACTAAAATCATTTTAACCTTAAACTTTCAATCCGTCCTTCTTCAGCTGACAGTGACAGTAACTGGATGTATTTCCTTATAACTGATTGTGAAGTAGGTAATAATACACCATCGATCTCAAATACTTTTAAATTACAAACTCTGTACAAAGTTCAGTACACCGTATCATCGCGGAAATATTAGGAAACTCCTTGTGACTACTTATAGCTAAAACAGCTTGTATTTAACACTCAAGAAGGTAACGATTTGATAGTTCAGAAACTGTCGAAAAATCTTGTGATGTAATAAAAAAATAAAATACGTGAAACACTAGAAATAGACAACTTTGTCTCACGATTTAAAAGTGCGAAAAGGGTGCCGATGACAGCGGGCGAAGGGGAAAGTGTGAGTGCACTTTGTTTGTCATTGGCGCGCTTTTCATGAGGTCACATAATCGAGTAATATTAAACATGGTCAAGTCTACCACCAGAATTCAGAATACCTGGTGGACTTGGTTGGTAGCATTGGTAATTCGGTAATTCGATTATATTTTACTAATGAAGCCTTTTTTGTGACTTATTTCAGACCGTGCCCTGCAACGGTGGAAATCGGATCAAATTGTGGGGATGCTGTTGGGGGAGTGCTAGGGACGTGAACTAAAGGTCTAAACTCACCTCCGACGATAAAGTTCGGCGAGAAAACCCTGTTGGAACGCTTGGTCGGAAGAGAACAATGGTGATGGCGAGAGAGGAGTGTTGGGCGTGAGCGGAGAAACGGGTGAAGAAGGAACACCGAAAAGGCAACGTGTTTGTTCCACCGTTGAGGAGGGCAACATGGCTAAGCCGGTATGAACTCGAGCCATGAGACGATTTTGACCGTCCATGGGAGCAGCTGATGAGTGAGATTGATACGTGATGCTGGTGTCGTCGTGGAGGTGCAGTGGACTGATGGTTATTCTTGGAGAGTCGAGAACAATGTGGGGGGAGTCGTAGGATCTGGTGGATGAGGACGGTGAGGGGCCTGGACTGAAGACTTCTTCTTCTTCGGAAATGGCGTTGCAAAGATATCGCTCTCGGTCTGTGCTGTCAAACCGGAATACTTCACAGTGGAACGCTGTGGAGGCGGCTGGGGCTGGGTGAGTGCCTGCTGTCCCCGCCAGAATATTATTGTTCCCAGCAGCGGCCACGGAGGAAGGTTGAATGGGGGAAGTTGGCCTGTTGATGACAATGTTGGTCCCACATAGAGGGGATTTCGTCCCAGACGAGTACAGTGATTCCAGTCGGCCTGAAGTGGGCTGAGAGAGAAGGTCAAGTTTTGTGTGCATGTGTTCTTCGTATGTCCCACCACTTCGGGGAAATGTTGCTGTTGTGAGGGCCGTGGTAGGTGTTGCAGCTCCCGCAGTTCCAGGACAACTACTCGCCGGTGGAATTGAGGGTGCTTCTGTCGTCGATAGCCTACTCACAACCTGCTGTGAGTATCCCCGTCTGGCTTTTCGAAATTTCGAATGGATTAAATTACTGTCGTCTTCTACGACGTCCATATCACAATCAACTCAAAGGTCTTCTTTCCACTGCCAATTGTGGCTCCGATGCCAAATCCCTGGTAACAATCACAGTTTTTCATTTGGAAATCTGCAAAAGAATACAAGAAAAAATAGTAACGTAACAGTTCATCATACTGACTACCACTCCGTCGGGAATGTTATATACACTAGGTAGGTTCATTTCACTGTCTCTCTATCTTTGTGGATGTCCCATGAAATTGCAGCTATTATTGCAGTGTGTGTGCCGTATAACAATGCCATGCCTAGGTGTAGAGACAAAAGACTCAAAATATTTTGACTATTGAAGGAAATGTAATACGATCTACAACCAAAACAATTATCTTTCTTTGAATCTCACGTATCATGTTCGAGTATATATGTGAAGCCGACATGAAATTGTAAACCTTTCCAAAGCATTTATTGATTATGCTACGAGAATCTACATGGTTATCACTTCTTTGAAAACGTGAAACCTGAGGGCGCATGAAAGAGTACTTTTTCCATACTTACATCTCTCCAAACTTTTACTGTCTATACGTACATACATGGAGCCACGTGTGCTACTAACTTCCTTTTTATTTTTGTGTAACATAAAAAGTTTCATGTTGTCCGCTACAGATTATTGTCCATCTCCAGTATAAGCCCCACAACTAAGAAAACCAGGCTGACGTCGACGTGCAGAATCCAAATTAAGCGCAAGTATGTACGTACATGTAGTTCCTTATGAAACTCTATTTGACTTTTTATGCACGCAATCGTGAGCTGTATATATCATTTTCCTACAGACACTCACTACTACAACTCCGTACTTCAAAGCTAAAGATAGGACTTTTAACGTTTTGGAATGGAAGGTCAGGAAGGATGAGGAATTAAATGTCAGAAAAATAAATGAGTTGAAGTTGCTGCTATTTTTGAAATCTGAATTAAACACGTATAAAAACGGCACTTCAAACTTCAAAAGTCAAGAAATCGTTTTAGCATGTTTAAAACACAAACTTGTCTGCAGTATCTTGATTATGTCAAAGAGCCACGGATTCTGTCTCTCTTTCCCTCTGTTTCTTAAAACATAACTTCAGCAGCAGATTTTTCTTACAGAGGTGAGTCAGTAATCCAAAATAATTCTGTGCTTTAATATTTATATTAGGACTACCTACATTAAAAATAGGAGTAGCTAATTGAATTGTAAAATTTATATTCAGATTCAAATTTACAAATAAAAGCAACAGGATCGTAGATAGGTGAAACATATTTATTTAAAGGTCACATTGCAGGCTTACAAAAAATGACAGTTCAGGAAAAAGCTGCTTTCCCTGAGCCTTCGTCTTCTGATACCCCAAATGTAATAAATCGAGATAATTACAATGTAGATTAGGTAAGTTAAATCGCATTTGAAGAGGGGATGGAGGAGGACCCTCGTGGTGACGGCATACGGAAAGCAAAACATGTAAGAGGCCTGGGACGTCAAATAAAATGTCGTGTGCCGTTCGCGATCTTTCATGTATCTGATATCTTTCCGAAACTATAGTAACTGCAAACTTTCTATTTCCTAAAAGCCAAAGCCTTCAAGGCTAAGGTTACTGCATGAACCAATGAAAACAGGTTGCACACACATCCTTGTAAATATTACTGTACACTCTCAGTACAACTTTCACTCACGCATACGGCGACGAAACATGAGAAAGTACTCCGAGTATACATGTAATATGTGAGCTCCTCTGATTAAATCACTTTCTTCTTTTTAATGCGTCCTTTCCTCCTCCTGACTCTACCAAAGACGAGATTACACGAGTTCTGGGAAACAGACAATTCGGACAGATTTTGTGAAAAGAGGATTTAAAAACCTTATGATTTCAGGAAGGTATGATATCTGGTAACTATACTTTCTGGGTATTATTTATTATTGTATCTTTCAATGCTCAACTGTGATTCCTGCTTCCTGGTGTAGACATATACATATTCCGACGTCTAGATCTATCGACAGTAGGGAACTCTTCCTCGCATCCTCGTCCGTTACCTGATCTCACGACCATTTTATTACTTCAGTAGTACTTATCTCCCTACACGCATTTCTCCTTCGTACTTTCTCCTATAACTAGATACATACATCTGTCTCCTAGTACCCACTATTGTTGTACTTTCTACAAATTTCATATCTCCCTTTGTCAACCAATTTCTCCTTGAAGTAGGCACCTTTAGTTTTTTTTGTGGTCGTCTTTGTGTGAATTTTCAACTTTAGCACGAAACCAGCAAATGATGTCCTAAACCGGACACTTTTAGAGGAAATGAGTAGAAAATTTTACACGTGTGGAACTGAAGTTTACTTTCATGGATTCTAAGAAGTCGCCAAAATAGTAAACTAGTTTGTAAAAAGAAAATTTCTTGCAACTGTTAGTACTTTATGCTTTCTTGTAAAATAAAAAGCTGTTTACGTTTTGGAAGTTACGAGAAGGAGAAATTAGAAGACGGGTAGGATTGTGTAGATTCGTAAGAGAATATTCAGCTTATTACTAATACCGATACCTTGAGCTTCCCCATGTATGGTGTGTCAATATGTATTATGCTATTTGGGAGGCACTATTCCCATTTTATACATTTTTATTTTTACTGATCAGGGTTTGAGGGAAATGTGACGGGAAGAAAGGGTAATCCCGAAGCCAAGAAGAAGCTTTTATTGAGACACAACGGACAGCCTGTTTTTTCCCATACATTGGTGCTATACCGTATTTTCGATATTAGTACACTGGTTCATACGGATACAGTGGTTTCGAGCTGCCAGAATTGTAATAGTGTGCAACGGAACTAATGTACCAAATCCGGTACCTAGGCATGTCGAAATTCGCCAACGGATTGTGGTCTGCACGAGGAATTCCAATATTAAATTCAAAATTATGGAAAATACTATGTAGCAGGTAATAATGCAAAAAATATCCATGCCTACAGCTACCAACATTGACCACATTATGGCACAATAAATTGGGTTACCTAATTTTAATAACTGGTGCGCAATACTTTTAAGTAGGTCTAATGAATTCCTTTTAAGACAATTAAGACGATGCGATAGTTAGCATGTGAACAGGAAGCAGAACCAAAAAGTTTGGTGCAATACTTTACTTGGAAAAACGTTAGGCTTGGCTGCCATGTTCTTTGCAAATATGCGTGCAGGGTTGAAAAAAAATTAAGTAATAATTAAATGCGGAATATAGGCAGGATATTTAAAGCCTTTTATAAAACTGTACTGCGACCCTGCCTGCCTGCCGCAACGGTAACTTTGGTAGCGAGAGCCTGCAGTAGTAGAATGCATGTGTTCCGTGGGCGGCAGATGGTGGGCAAGGAAGAGAGAATAGCTCAACATTTATTTAATTGCATGGAGGGAAAGCGAGTCGGGCAGTAGAGAAAGGAAGAAGGATTGTTGGATGGGGGAGTGCGAGTGTGAGGCTTTACCGTCGTTTTGCATGAAGTAAAAATTTGTGCGAATGTGTAAAAAAAAATGTGTGTTGTGTGTGAGTGTGAGCGAGTGGTGCTGCTGTGAAGAGTGGAAACTGGAAGCGTGTGGAACATAAAGCAAAGTCGGGGTACGGTAGGTAATGTTCGCAATACCGGGTTTCGGGTAAGGACTCGCACTGGTGATCTTCTATAAGACCCGAACACCTACTGCACGGGTTCGAGGAACTTGAGCGTCAGACGATCAATATTGAGGAGGTGGAGGAGAAGAGGAGGTCACAGCCTTGAATTTCGTCGGCCTTGCAAAGCTTTTCAGTGATCGATATCCGTCACTATTTCGCTTACGGATTCCATTCGTGTCTCTTTTCTCAACTCTGTCTTACAAATTCTCTCTCCTACTTACCTAATAAATAATCACATACTCATTGTCATCTATAATCTACACAATCTATGACTCCACACGCCACTGAATTTTGCATTAATTGTTTGTTCAATATAAACATCCTCAGTAGCTAATCCTTCCCTATATATTCACTCACAAAGCTTTCTTTCCTATTTCGATTTTTTTTCTCTCTACACAGCTCGCTCCTCTGCTTTCTATCCCATTTTATTTAATCCAGCGCAATGTAGTATTTTTTTTCCAGACTACTCAGTCGTACAGGATGTGAAATGGGACGCTTAGACTCCCTAATACAGTTATAGACTTGTTTACATCTAGTTTCCTACTTGGAGATTTTCAACTACAATTCGCATTGGAATACAGTCGTAATCTTATCAGCCGTAGCTTTGCGAGATACAACGAAAATGGAGCTTAAACTTGGACCATTTAATATTGTGTTCTAGTTTCAAGAACGCCCTTCCTTATATAGTTAATTTTGCATAAATTGGTTTACAATGATTTTTGCATTTTTGCCTTATTTTTTTGATTCGTGAATGCACCAGACAAGGTGTTAATAATTATTTTCTTTAAGGATAAATGTGTTTTTTTTTATTACGACTGAGTACGAAGTGGACAACTACTGGTTTGAATTAGACAGTACTGCACACATTTGTACGCAGCATGCTTTTGCTACTTTCAGCGGATATACACCTAGGTACATACTCTAGTACGGAGCGGAGTGAAAATCAATGGTTTAAAGGAGCTTTATTTTTTCCCTAAAAACGACGGGCGTTTTGCCTCTGTTGCTACGTGCACTCGTTCAATGACTAATGCATTCAAATTGGCATTAGTATTAACTAGCACGTGTTATTTCGGTCCTCGTAGGTGTTCAGACTAAAAATTGTATTCGACAGGACGGTTACATCACGCAGACGGTTGAAAATTTAATGACTACTTTCTTAATAGAATTGGAAATATGAAATAGAATCTGGCACACGGGCTATAAAATCACCTTCAATAATTTTGTTTGACTATGCAATTGTGTCTTTGTGTGCTTTCCACGTAATTAGACTCCACATTCATTTGTTGACAGTATTATATGTGAACTTTTAGAAGGTTCAACAATTTCAAAATCGGTACTTGTTTAGTTAGCTAAGTTTCAATGCTGAAACTAGGAGCTGCATAGAATCAGATTTTTTCCTTCATGATACCAGGTAGGGTGGGTCTGAGGTAGCTTGCTTTTAGTGTTATTTAGTTTCTCATGAGTAACTTTATGATGGAACTATAAGGAATATTAAAATGAAGTTACTTTGGCCACTGCCATTCGATTATTATGGCGTATTAGAGTCTTTGATAGAATGCCTAACTTAAAGTGTACACATGCGTTACTACTTAAAATTTAATAGGTCGAACTCGCGGGAGATGTGGAAAGAAAGTGGAATTAATAATTTCCATGGTAGCCACACGGAAGCAGGCGGACGTCATCAGGAATCTAATCAGTACAGCAGAACGGGTTTATATATATATATATACCTAAGTAGAATCTGCTTTGCTACTTTCTCCCTTCATGCCCAGAAATGCGCGACTCACTCTCGGCTCAGCTAAGTCCCTACTTTCCTTCCCATGAAATCTTTATTAGAGCAGAGAAAGTTCAATATAATATTTTTCCTTCTTTTAGTCTAATCATGTTGATTTTTATGCAAAATTACATTTAGTTTAATTTCCGTTTTCAGAACGATTTGCTCATAGCATTCCATTGCATTGCAACCCATGCATGACACGTGGAATCATCTCAGATTAAGAGATCCAAAACTCTAGTTAAATAAAATGGGCTAGTCTCTAAGCACAAAAGTTGCCATGTGAGAATAAAGCAGAGCTCCGTTTTTTGCCATCTGTCATTTCTGTACAAATCTACGTAAATATTTTCAAAACTGTTCTAACAGTGCGCAATGAAATTCATAATGAATTCAATAATTTTGAAATGTATAGATGGGTATACCTGGTTTAAATTCCTAGAAATTTATTATTATTTTATGTTATGCCTGTCTATACGAACGTACTTACCTCTGAAAAGCAAATTACAACAACTGTAATCAATGTACCTACATACAAAGTATGTAGCATTTCTGCTACCATAATAATAATTTTGGTATCAGGACTAAACCAGGACTAAAACCCAGCTGGGATCTTAATAAAACTTGTGGAGTTTGCCATAGTAATATTATAACATACCTATTACATATAGTAGGTACTTGTTGTTACCCGCCATAATGTTTACGTCACTTCAGCTCAAGGTGATGGTGGTGTTTGTACTCTGCTATAGTCAGAATTACTTAGAACTGAAATAAGAATTGTTCGGAAATATTGCTTGGAATCAACTTTGTATCCTATCGAGTTTGTCAAAGATTCTTTGTGATTCCAAATAAATATAAAAAGATTCTTCGAATACAATAACTTTCCCTCACCCTGTTTTTTCCTAAGAAAGAATCTCATTTTTTTCTCTCTCTTTCCCATCATGTATTGTAATAAACTTTATTGCCGATTTCCCCTTACAAACATGTAGCTGTACGGACGCTAATGGATGAAACAACTTATAGCAGTCATTGTTATTTTCGGCTTACAGGGCGAGGTTTTTCCAAAATAAAATATCCATCGATTCTCCTACTACTACTGTACTGTTGTTTACTTGTTTAAATTCGAATTATCAGTAAACTTGGAAGAATAGGTAGGTACAATATAACAGTATGAATTCCCGTTAGTATCATTTTCTTCTATTTTGTTTTGGAAGGACTCATAGTCTTTCAAAATAATGAAAGTAATAATATTGCTAATATTGTATTTATTAGGCTTAGGTTACTATAGGTTACACTATGTGCAAAGTGTGTGAAGAGAAGCAAGGGCTTGATTTCGTTATTGATATTGTCGTAGAGCCCACACTGAACTGAAGCAAACGTAATTATTCCAAGAAGTCCTTTTCTCCTGCCACCCACTCTCAGGGAACATTATAAAATTTCATGGCAATTACTGCACAGTCCAAAGTAGTAGTTCCTATGTAATATGAAAGAGGAAAATGAGGGCCCATGGAGACTCTTTGAATCAGATTTGATCTTATCAGAGGAGAGAAAGTGTGGGTTGTACTACGGAAATTGTACGAAACAATTACACATTCCGACGAAATGAATTTTCTCTCAGAATCCCAGCACAACATCAAGGAAACACAAATATTAGAAAAGTAGGAAATATGTTCGAGCATTGATACCCACTTAAGAAGCTCATTTCAACACGAGCGAACTCCCTGACGACTTGTTGTAGTCTAATCTGAATCAGTGGGGAGACGAGGTGCTAGGGATGCACATCTGTGTGTACAAACAATAATTGACGACGAACTGCCTCCTCTTGTCGTCTGTAGTAAATAACGTAGGCATGAGACTTTCACAGGGATGTACGATGGGCTTAGCAATAGCAAAAGCGAGCTCAATTGAAGTTCACACGAAAATGCCCACACCTATTGTGCTTCTCAGAAAAATGAAGATGACACTAATACTGATCGGAAGGTTTGTAATACTTATTGTGAACTGTGGACTCAGTACGCAGTTAATCCTTTCATGAAGTAGAATGAGCGCAATTTCTCTAAGAATCCAAACACAAAGTTATTCTTATTAGCAATCATCCCGTGTCTGTTTACTCGAAAGTTCTACGGAATTAATTGGGAGGTGAATAAACGTACACACACACGTATCCAGGTAAGGTGGCATCGTGTAGCAGTAACCATTGTTCCAAAATTCAAATGCACCAAAACATTGTCTGACGCGTGCTTCCTAATTTCCTATTATTCTTCGTGGGAATCACTGGGTAGACTTGAGAGAGCTCCAAGCAATTCATTGGTATTTACGTGCTTCGATCTGCTAACAATTAGCTGGAAAAACGTCAACTGTCAAGACGGCTAATTCATTCTTTAGCGTATTACATCCAGCATTTTACATTTGGCAAAAGAGGAAACCGTGGGACCAAGAAGTCCTAACTGAAGTATAGGATGTTTTCCATACTTTTTAGTATGTATGCATACATCTGACTTCCATCCATTTTGAATGGCTCAATTTCTGGAAGTAGCAAAATGTGAAATGAAAGGGATCAGTTCATGTGCGTAATTAAACAAGGATTGACGTCTAAAAATCAAGGCACAAAATACGGACTTAGCTCTATCAAATTGTAGGTAACTTTTATCTCATCATTTATGTTGAGGACTAAGTTTTTCCAACAGTAGTAGTGTGCAGTTCCTAAAAGTCCAAAAAACTATTACAGCCTCCGGTAAAAATTAAGCGGGACGTAGTAGCTCAATCAGAAGTAAAAAGGCTTTGAAAAAGGAATTTCATCTAGTAAAGCAGACTCATTAGTGTCATTACCAAAGTTTGGGATATTTTTGCTTCTCATTAAACTTTCCGTTGTAGTCAACTCAAAAATCCACGTATCAAAATCAAAGCCCTTGGTATTGCCAGAAAGGCTGGAAGTAGAGACGTCAAAGACATGATCACAATTTCAAAAGTGAAACTAAATGAATCTGTGAGTAATTAACAGACATTCGGATTCAAGCAGGATCGTATTCCACTTTGCATTGCTATAGTCTACCAATAAACACACCAACACGTCATGACACGATAACAAAAACAAAAACAATAAATCCTTCGGCCCACCAAATCCATTTAAAATTCCATCCTAACAAATTCCAGTCTAGATAGTCTGTGTATAGGTATTTGTGTGTGTTACGTAGGGGCAATTCAAAATATTTTTTCAAGAAAAAAGGGGCAACGTGTCTATGACTTAGTATTTTTATGTGGGCGTTCCAAAAGGGTGCTTGGAATGCACCTCACTAGTCAGTACATATGAAGGTAAAGCTATTTGGGCATCACAGAAGGCAGTCATGCCGACGAAGACAATACAAATAGAGGTATACGTATACCTATGGGCAAAGTGACGAGTCAAATGTATGCAAAACGATTGAGAGCCCTCAAACAAGAGAATGGTTTGAAAAAGAGGCCTAGCTATGCAATGGAAGTTGATCAGCACTCCCATTAAAATATCTTTGGTATGAATTGTTGGCTTTCCAACGTCAAGCTATTTATAGTTGACGAAGCCTACTTATTGAAAAACGTTCCTCCTCCATCATCGACTAGTAAAATAATGGAACGATACATGGGACAGCAAGTATTTATTTCCTACACGCACACTCTCTTCACTCCATCACACTCACACAACCGTCTGTACATATGCACATACTGAGGACCAGGCTAAAACTTTGCCTCTGCTTTCTGCTACTACAATCTAAGAAACCTGTGACAACTAGGCGCTAGTGGCTGTAGATATTCCTATCACTCCACGAGGTCTACGTCTACATAGGTATACATAGCAAGTATCGACAAAAATGAGAAAAATGACTGTGCGATAGGTACAGGGCAGACGGTACATTGTACAGGTAGGCATTTTAAGGAAGTTATAGGATCCACCTATACATGTGCCCACCACCTACATGTACTAGTAGGTCGGCCGTCGGTATTTGCGCACATAACTCCAACTTAATGAGAAAGACGTATTAAAGTTCTATGTACAGGCGTCACTTTGAACTGCTTTGGCTAAACGAAACAAAAATTCCATCAATAGATTAATGATGAATGTAGGAAAGTGTATGAGGCACAGGCTGGCATGTAAGGATGGATGGAAATCTACACACCCGAAATATAGTGTGGAGAACATGCCCCGTTCATCCAGTCAGCCATACACACTATCTTCGAGCACTGCTCATTATTATTCTCTACTTCGCAAATCTGTCCCTATGCTCTCTCTCTCTGTGTCTACACTCGCATGCACTGGAGTGCCTATATGTACATAAGTGCATGGATTCGAATTTATATTTTACATTTACAATCACAGTCAGCGTCGTCAAAGTAAATCCAATCCAATAATGTATTATTTCCACTGCACATTGCAATATTCTTTCGACGATATATGCACCATGCTCGGTATTGTTTTCCCAAGTGCAGGGTTGTATAGGTATATAGCCACAGCAGTGGTGGTACAGGTACTCGTGTATATATTTTGTGTGCACTTTAGCTCTCCTGTCTGTACCAAAACTTGCTTCTTGTCCAAATATGCTAATATGAGTGTGATTCGGCAGTGTTATAGTGGTGCATAGGGGTGGTAGTTGTATCTGTAGTGCTGGCAGAGGTTCGTATATTGGGACGGTGGTGAGACGGGTGATATTTGGTAAGTGTTATCGAAACAATATTACAATGTTTGGGTTCCTCTAGGTAGAGATACAGAGAGAGAGAGAGAGAGAGATACCACGCCGGGTCGTCTTGGCTTGTGTGGATGCGCTCAGAACGCAGTAGGCTCACGAGGCTTTTGATGCTTTTGATGATATGCAACGCATACAAAATTGACTTGGAACTTCTACACATAAAAATCTGTATAGAGACTAGGGATGATGTTTGTCTATGACTGTACTTATATGTATAAAAATATTAAATGATAAAAGCTCCTTTAGAGAAGCCGTCCTCGATCTTCAACTCCTTTACAATCAGAGGACGAGGCGAAACTCATGCAAACAATGGTTGTTCAACTTATCTGTAGAAAGAGGAATGTGGAGCCCGCGGAGTGTATCTCTAAAAACCTAACAGAAATCTATATCTATGTATGTATCTATGTATGTAGACAGTCAGCCGTCATTCCGTTGCACACTGCATTGCATTGAATTGCACTGCATTGAATTACATGGGGAAGTTCATCGCTTAAAAAGCACAGGAATTAAACTATCAACTACCACTTACGATTAGTTAGGACTACACAACATATGCTCAGTCCGAGAGGGACTGAACCCATCGCACATCGTATATTATTATACAGACTAATAGTGCCCTGTGAGTTGAATGTTTCATAGTATTCAATGATTCTAATACTAATACATACGTAGGAAAGAATATACTACTTAAGGCTACAAGCTTCACAAAGTTTCCTTATTGTGAATATATTTCAAGTAGCTATAGGTGTCCTTCTTGGTGGTGAATTTTTTAACTCAGGTTCATTTCTCATAATCGTAAATGTGCCTACATGCAATTGTATGAATCTATTCATTATGACAAATCACAAAATGTGACAAATTTTGATTACGTTTAATCCCACAAGTTCATCTTTTTCCCTGTAAAAGTCTAATTGAGTTTTGTACTCGCATTTTGTAATTCTCACTGCCAAAATTTCAATTCCAGGAAATATTGAATTATTGAAAAAGATTCGTGGAACAAGCAGAACCTACACAGCTTGATCGTCTGCCGTAAAGAGCCGGGGTTTGATTTAGAGACTGCCGGTATCCTAACCATATCCGGGCCTCTATAGTTAGCGGGGAACCCCATTGAAATTACTTCATAGCATTAGTTTCCTGATGCTTCTCAGCGTTGCCTAGGAAGTCGAATAGAATTGAATCTTCTAGCTAATAAAGAAATTAACTGCGTTGCTGCGCTAATCGTAAAGTGGGTAAAAGATGTGTGACATTCTTTGTCGGCTCACTTAATAAAGAAGTACCAACTTCATGGTATGGGCCTTAGTAACCGCAATAAATGGAAGTTAAGGAGAAGAGATGGGGTGCTTGAGAATACCAACCGTGTCGTAGTGGGTGGGATTTATCAGTTAATTACAGGAACACTAGGCACCCATCGCTGGAGCTGTCTCAGAATTAATTCATTATTTCTGTTATTAAGTGAAATGTTGCTTATACAGAATATGTACCTATATATTTTTCTGCAATTATAGTAAAAAAAAAAGAAAGAAAGCTGGTTGACTGGATTTAAAAAATTACAAATCGTGTCAATTTCTTGAAAGGAGCTGTTTGTAAAATACTTTGACAACGATTACGCCAACAACTATGCATCTTAGACTGGAGGGCCGACCACTGCTTTCAGTTTGAAGTTAATTTATGTAGGTGATCACGTAATGGGCTGTATCCTCTAAGATCCGTCAACGTAGCAGCCAATTTCCAATAATGCTATTTGAAAATGCCAATTCCATCTCATTATGATGAAAAATTCGCATTTCAGTACAAAGATAAAACGGTGGGAATGCTTCAAGATCCTTTAGTTCATGGATTACATGACATGCCTTTTAATTGGCAGACGAAACCACCTTTAATCTGATTTCCGCATCATGGCATTTTGATTTGTAATGGTAGTAGGCCAGGGAAAAATTGCTTGTCACAGTGTAAATGTTTCAATCCGTGAGCTCACATATGAGCCACGTATAGACTATAGAGGTAACTATACAAATATCCAGTGGTATTGGTATGTATGCGGATACTTTGCACCATGCATCCACTATAGCATGTAGTTCACCCACGGTCTCCCTAGTAGCGCCCGAAAGTACCTTGAAAAATTGAAGACAAGCCGTTACTCTTGGTTCTCTCGCGTCAGTGCGGCGTATACACATTTCTTTAACGACCAATAAAAGAATTAGCGAGTTCTTCCAGAATATATATGTGCGAGGGGTATACAGCATGTGCTATAGGCTAGACTGAGCTTCGTGTCCCGAGTCCCGTGTCGTAGCTTATAGACTCCAGCTAGGGGCTGATACAGAGTCATTCAGTGTGAAGAACTGTCAAATGATCGGAAATAAAAGAGGAAACGTGCCTTCGTGTAGACTGCTTCATCGTAGTAATAACAGTTTATTGGAAAATTACATATTAGAGGTAATCAAAAAACCACATGAGAGAGCCCTAGATAGTAACAATATTATTCATAAAACTAGTCCGTATACTCTTTTCAATATTCAAAGTCCTAGGTAGCTAATAGTTCCAACAAAATTAAATTACTAAATAACCATTTATTGAATCCTACAACATAATTCTGAAATAGAACATTATTTGTCAAGTAAATCTGGAATTCAAAATGACAGTAAATTATTTCACTATGCTTATTTGTACTCCTATGTATACTGTAAAAACGGCTCACGCTCAACTTCCCTGCATTTCCTACAATTCCTGAGTAGTATGTATGTAAAGGTTGTGGGCTGCGTAATTTATGTGCATAGTAATGCTCTGCCGTCTTATGACTTCATACGTATATATGTACCTATGCATTAGGTCATTTCCAAATTGAAGGATTAGGAGTTGTGATAAGTCGATTTGACTTTAACTATTTACATTCCTACATTCTCGCTTATTACGCAATTTGAAATCACTTTAAATCAAATCAATTTAATCTGCGATACAACCATTTATTATAACTCGTGGTTTGGGCCAGAGAAAAACAATTATTATTATTTATCCACAGTTGGGATTTATTTCCAGCTCCGAGGAGTTTAGTTGGCGAGTATGGCGAGCCACAGGATTTGCTGGCGATACAGTGAGTAGAAAGGCTTATTTGATAGGGGAGGGGGGCTAACTACACTGTTGACCTCCCCTGGTTCCGGAGCATCATCAGACACGGGGAAGACACCAAATCACATGCTTCAGAGCTCAAAAGAATACAGATTACGCTATACAATGGACAAGGACAGGGACTCTATACTATATAAAGGACGGAGAGATGTAATTACGTAATCCATGCTGGTTTCACAACTCAGCCTCGTACATAGAATGGTATCTACTAGTTGTTGATTGAAAACCATGAATTAGTGACGTCAGAGAAGGGAAAAGGGTTTTTCGGTACGGAATCGATTCGCATGCAAGGAAAGAGAGAGAAAGAGAGTATAGGACCTTCGAGTTTTACGTCAATGTACTGTTTATGTGGACTCGTATAAGTAAACATTTGAAGTTACTCCACCCACGCTTTTTTTTCTACTCTTATTTTCTCTCTCTCTCTATACTTCGGCCTACTCTCCCATTCTCGATTAACTGTCTCACTCCTTTTATCTCTCCGTTTTTATTTCTCATGCTCTCACTTTTTATACTCTTGTAGAGGGGCACGAACCAAATATATACCTACATAGGTAGGTAGGTAGGTAGGTATACAGTATGCCATGTCCCTCCCTACCTTTGTGTACCTACCTACCTTTCAGGACGTACCTATCCATGCATGCCCATGGCCGTAACTCTTTCGGGAAGCCTACACTACACACACAGACCAAATAGCAAGTGCGTAACTATTTATGATCCATTATAACCACTACAAGCTGGCACTGGCACGGCATGCTTTGCACGCCTCTTCTCATCAAATCTAATCATCATTTACAATCAAACATGAACTTAAAGAGTCAAAATTACGGTGTCAGTGCTATAGTTTGGCTGTATGTATGGAGTGGCCTGGACTGCACACGTACATATGTACCTACATGCATACGCCCTCCACCCTGGAAGTCTGGAAGTGAAATCCCAGTGACAGTGTAATTAATAAAAATACAAACATTACAAAATTAAATCAACGCAGGCCGAGATTCCGTCGATGGAAAGAATATTAGTACCTTGGTAATTTTTAATATGTATTGATTGTGGTCTTAAGTCTGACAAAAAAAAACAACAATTACGAGCTATGTATTCTTACTGCAAGTGCTGTTCACGCAGTAAAGTTTATATAATCTTTCCCTTTTGTCTCTCGTACCTCATAGCATGGCGTGTCCCGTCATGTCATATCATGTCGTTACTGAGAATTAAGTGGTAGTTGTTGGTTTAAAAAATACCTAGTTTTGTGTGTCGTAGACATTGGGAGTTGACTTACGCTACACAGTCAGAGCCGGCGGCCTTGAAGATACGTAGGTATTATTGTTACTAGGACGCTATTACGTTCAGCGTTGTTCCGTTCCCTTCGTATGTTCTGTGTGATTGGTAAGATTTTTCAATAAACGCAAAACAACCTGAGATGTGTGTGTGTGCTTGTGTACGTAGAACTGATATGTGAGCAGTAAAGGGAATTATTATATTCAGCATCATCCAAAAACCAGAGCCTCAACACAAGACTGATTTCTCTGTCTCATTGACTCCATAGTGACTCGTCCTAGCGTGTCCTCTCGTAGCGTATGCTCAGCCATGATAAATAATGAATCGGCAAAAGTGTTTCAAGAGACAAGTATTAGTAATAAACTGGGGACTCAGAGGAGAGAGAAGAGCCAGTTTAGCGAGCATACGTGAGGATGCAGTGGATTGGTACAGAAAATAAAAACCTGAATGGAAATCTAAACTATAGAGATTCCCCCAGTTGCTACCTCGACAGTAGAGCAACTTATGTATCAATAATAATAATTATGCACGTTATGAAACAAACTAAAATTAGGTCAACTGACATCCGGTAACTTGAAACTAGAGAGCTCCTCAGCTCCTATCTCCATCCATCTTACGTGCATACTCTATCACTCTCATCTCACTTCACTTATTCTACACTCTCTGCCATTTTTTTTAGGTTTTAGATGGACTCTGAACTATATAGTATAGATTCTGATGTGATTCCAATGCCTTACTGTACTCTGTACGAGCACATATCTATCCTTTCCGCTCATGTTTTTGTTCCACATATATTAGCCAGTCCGCATCAGCACTTCACCATTTTAATTGAGGATCTTTTTGTGGGGGAAAATCTACGTCGTCGACCACCACAGGCTCATTTACAGGAACATCGAATTTTAAAATCGAGGTTACGACATTTAATTTTGGAATTCCAACGTCAGCTTCTGCAAATTCTTTACAGATTCCTCCCAAACAGAGCCCATTGATTTAAAAAAAAACCACTACTACTGCAAAGAATGCAAATCAGTGGTTTGCAAACAGTATGCGGGTGAGGATAACTTAGTCAAAGTCAAAGTGTTAAAGTCCGCTTGAATGGGAGTTCTACCATGCATTCTTAGCTAAGAGTTTGATCGGCATTTATTACTGAATCAGTCAGAAGGTTCAAATGGAATACTGTGTGTAGTTTTTTGATTACATAAGTGATAAGTGTGTGCTGTGAGTAGGAAATATGAATCGGGAGGATTTTTGGGGAAAGCAGCCGCGTAAGTAGGTACCTACGTTTCCTTCTCGTGAACTAATGAAATAGATTGTTTGGCTGCTCATCCTATGATCCTTAACGGAAGCTTCGGAAGTTACCAGGGAATGAAATTGAATTTGTCACTTCCTGACCTAACGCAATGTTTTTCGCAGTTTTCTTGAATGGGTCTGTAAGGACCGTAATTGAGAGGTGGTGTAGCTGTAGTCAATAAAATTTTAACCTGCAATTCAACTTCCTTTATTGTGTACATTGTGAGTCACCTTCATTGTGAGCGCTACCTTTTCAGAAACATATTATGTGCCTCAAAACGATGATTCTGACGAGGATGTAGGCGTCCCGATGTACATACGTCTCAAGTATCTCACGACTCTTACATGCCGCCTTCTTATATGGATTTTTTAAATTGCTATTAACCTAGGTAGTGTCGATTTAATTACACCCAACTTTTGAGACTGCACATGGCATGGCATGGGCCTCTTTAGCCTTTCCCTGTTTTGCCACACAACTTATTTCCAAAATCAAAATGTAATTGGAAACAGAAACTTGGGCGGAAAAAACTTTTTATACTTTGAGTGAGCAGTCACCGCCTTTCGTCATTTTGAGCATCGGAATCCCTATAAGTACAGAACAGCTACACGGATACGAGTTATAATTTGTCAGATATCGAAGGGAAAAATCATAACCTGAGTAAGCATTGCATAGACCGAAAGAGTTGGCTCGGGAAAACTGTTTTCGTATCGATAGCATAAGTTCTATGGAATTGCATAACTGTCGCCTCGATCCCCATACTAGCATCCAATGTCTTTGGGAAGAAACTCAAGACTGACGGAGAAAAGGATTCAGTAATTCAGTGTGCTCAGGGCTCACACGGAGGCAATGCCATGCCGGAGTGCTACGGGAACCATGAACTACGAGGAACGTTGGAATGTTGTATAAATAAAGTCAGTGTTAAGTTGGCCTCGGCAGTCAGCGTGAATGGCAACACTCATAACTTGTAGCTTACACGAATATCAAGAATCCATCTTGTTCTAATGCATTGCAAGATAAACAATAATAAATTTCCGACTTCTCTCTCTTTCTCTCCCAACATTCTCAATTCCTCAATTCCTCTAATCCAACCAATGAAACGTAAATCTAATAATCGACTACATTTTCACTCCCTATTTCTGTCATGAAGGATCATAATAAAGTAAGTATACACCCATCTGCGTCTATGAGTATAGTGTCATAGCGGATGGCTCGAGAAAACAAATCATCTGCTACCTGTATGTATGTATGGTCTCTCTCGTCCTCGATGACATTTTAAAACGTCATGGGTATTCTAGAATCATGTGTCAAAGGAAATACTATAAGTAGGTGAGTAAACTTGAGGCAGACAGTACGTGTTACAATATATTACCCATATACTAGGGAACATTTAATTTCCTTCCGTGCACTTTTATTCTCCAAACATTCCCACAGTAAACAATAGTGTAGAGTCCAGAGAATCTGGAGTCTATTGAATCAAAACATACATTACACCCAGTGATCCCGTATTCGGTGTAGGGGCGTAGTATGGAGCCGTCCCTGACAAAACCATTGAAAAAACATATTTATTCTGTGAGAATCCCTACCCCTCTGTCCCTATACCAGCAATGCCAACAATCAGAATCAACAACCTTCGCGGAGAAGGCGGCTAAGTAACACGTCCTATTATGCATCGATTTTCAGCTACAGTTGTTACTACACAGCCCAAAGTTACATTCTATAATAAAACGGTGAAATGATTTCGCAAAATAGAAAAAAAAAACGTGAAAAAAAAAGTATTCCTTTCCTTCTCAAATATAATAATATATGATGACGTTGAAGGTGAGCACACAGCCCACACAATTGCGAGGACGGATGCGACGCTAAGATTACACACAAACATTTTTCTACGTGGAAAAAGTCTGCATGTGTCAAATCATAAGGATGAGGAAGAATTTTGGAGAGAAAAAATTACACAAGCGCTGCTGGAAGAAAAAAAAACTCCGGGATAGAGAAAACCTTCCTCGCCGGCCTATAGTCTATCTGGAGAGTACAAACTTTATAACGAGGAGAAGGGACACAAAATTTCCGAGAAAAAAAAGAGAATATATATACCTACTCAAGTTATGAGAAACTTTTGTTGACATAGAAGCTGTCTAAATATATTGTTCAATATGTCTGGAATGGTCCACCCTTTGCAAGTTTTACTGACCTTCTTTGTTCAATTTATTTTTGTCTGTGTGAACATGGAGCTCTGAGGCTCCTCTCCTGTAGTATGTGAAGTCCTAATGCTGCATGTAATGGAATCCTACACGTTAGACCCTCTCAATGTATGAAGTCACTCTATGTGGGTAGATCGGCACGGATTTCTGTTCTTAAAGATTTGGATGTATTATGTATGTATTACGCCTTGCCGACATGTGTGTACCCAAAAAGCCCTGCATCGATCCTTTCTTTTTTCAATTGGCTCTTTACTCCTTCCGCCACATTTAATGCAACAAATATACTACTGTGCATGAGAGCTACTACTTCTAAAGTACCTACTTTCAATCCTACCGACATCAAGTATCATTGAGTCATTTCATTCATTAATCCATCGTGTATCTGCACACAGGAATGGACAGAGAAGATAATGATAGACGGAGAGAGAGAGAGAGAAAGAGAGGCTGAAACAAGGAGGGCGACTGGTCGATTCATGCTAAATACCTACTCTTCCTCCTGAGTTTTACCGCATTTGCAGAATCTAATAAATTATCTACGAGTGGATTAATTTATACATGACATGGCCTGGTCAGTGTACGATAAATCTTGGCTCGTTTCTATTGCTACCATAGTTACATTTCCCAAGACTTAATGACGCCACCGATACCGAAATTTGAATTGTGTATGGAAAATGTTTTTTTTTACTTTCTTCGATTTGCGGATGTACAGATCCATAGACCCAGTACATAAACTACTTCAAGGAAAGCGGAGAGTGAGCGGGCGTAATCAGTGCACTCATATTCTTTACAAATACTGCAATATTAAGGAAGGTTATGGCTACTACACACATTTTTGTTTGATTTCGAAGAACGTACGTGACCATGCTTACATTCAGTTATATGGGTACAGGTTACACATCCAAGGGACAATTATTATGTGTCCCAAACTAGTCACCGCCCATTAATAGCTTCAATAATTGTATGCTATGGGTATACCTATACTATTTTATGTACAATCCATCTTGGAGCCATCTCATTTAAATATGTGAGTGCACGTGTACGCCAACGCAATATTGAGACTATGCATGGTAAGTCGTTGCGCAACGAAAGCCCGTGTTTACTTTTACTCTATCTGTATTGCATGTCGCGTTATGGATTTTGCGTTAAATTGATCGCAGAAGTGACGAAAGTGGGAGACTCTTACCTCACACGGATCAAACCTTAATAATGTCATTACAGCAAGGATACCTGCAACAGTAGCTCCATGTCTCCCTTCTATTAAGGATCATGGGAAGGCACTGTGCAGTCACTCAAAATTCTGGAGGAAATTAAAGTTATGGTAAGACAAGACAGTTACTCGCAAAATACTTAAAGGAGCCAGTAGAGCCTTTTTAATGGAATGTCATGCGTAGCGTAGGTAAGTACCTGTGTAATGGTATAGTACGTATGCGTATCTGTAGTAATTATAAGGAAATGCTTCACTTGAGACTGCATAGTGCATACCTAGCATATATATACATACCTATATCCATGCCCAGGTACGTCTCTGGATAGCTCTGGCTCTGGTTGGTGTTGGTGGGTTGTTGGTTGGATGGAGGGAAGGTAAATTATGTATATATTATTTGCCCATACATAGAAAAATGGAATGAAATGGTAAAATGGCAAGCTGCCTCGAGTATCCAGAGTGGTGCCCGTGCCAAGACTTGTGAATTTACGAGCTCCATGAAACCTATTTACGGCTCCGTATACTAATACATGAGCATCTAAAACTACAAGTGTGGGTGTCAATTCATCCAGTTAAATATATATACTCCCTCTCTTCCACGTCACATCCAAAGCAGGGGCTTCGCCTCATAGCCTCTTCATTTTTCGAGCATTCAAATTCAAATTTTGAGGATGCGTACATAGATATATCTATATATATCAGAATCAGAATAAAGTTTTGAAAAGTTGTTTTCATAAACTAATGGAATGAATATATACCCCCGTCGTCTTTACAGTCTCCGAAGTTCAAGTATTTCCCTCACAAACTTAAACTTGAGCTCTTAAGGACAAGTTGTGTCTCCCACAATTTCACATTCAACTTGCTCTACGTCGTCGTTGTTCTATAGGAAAATGAGTTAAAAGTGTGGGAGCTAGCCACCACAGTGGCATACCTTTGTACAGCCGTGCATTTTTGATTATTTCTTACGGATATAAAGTGCAGAGAGAGAGAGAAATTTCAGAATTTTCTTTAACAATAATCCTACAATTGCGTTTGCGTTTGAGTTTGAGTTTTCTAAACCAATATATGCAATTCTATACTCGTGTATATGTATCTCCTCCTCACCACTCACTCACTCACATCAGACGACAAGTCCAATTCAATGGGATGACCAAGTGGAATTTCTTATTAGGTTTGTCTTTATCAACGATGAGGGGCCGAGTGGAGGAAAAAAAATTTATGCAGAGGAATGAATAAGTTATGCAAAGTTCGTCTCTAGGCCAGGTTATTAAATGTACTTCTTCTTAGAGGAGCTGGTGGTGTCTACAGGTTTTCATACATTATGCACATTACAGGGGACTTGTATGCTATAATAACATGGCTAACACTAACGTTGGAAGCCCTGATATCACTCACTACTTACTCTTAGTCCCTATATGCTCACTGCCCAGGATTTTATACACTAAGGCGTTTTTTCTCTTCCCTCTTCAGATAAATGAAATACCAGCAAGGTCGTGCCAAGTTGAAGTCAATAGAATACACTGCACTGTTGTGAGTAAATCAATAGCGTCAATATTTACCTCAATAAAATGTACGTGCCAATGCTTCTCTTGCTTACTGTACGAGTGAGTATTTCTACACCCCTCTCTCGTGAAATATACACGAGTGCAGGCATACGTCTCGTGTAGTGTCTACCACCTGAATTTTCGGGCCTACTTACGGTATCGGTGAGTCTCATGTGGTTACTACCGTGAATTGACCATTGCATGGGTCTCCCTGTTTTTTTAGCGAATCTTTGCGCAAATTTGCGCTAAAAGGATCGAAACGTTGTTGGGTATACATTTAAAATTAAAAGTAATGGTTTTGTTTAATAAATTTTATTACATCTAAACCAGTAATATAGAATCTCAGAGTATAGGCAGGCATCCAAATCGTGGTAGGCACCACACGAGACCGATGTGACACAGTAGGTAGGGACCAAATTCCTGGTAGGCACCACAAGAGACGTCTACCCTCGTGTGTATTATACACCTACCACGCACACACACTCACGGATCTAGTTCTTCCTTATAGACATCCTATATTTCCTCAGAAAAATGTGTCATACGCCTCGACTGGGATGCAAATAGAAGTAAGTAGATACAAGTGAAACGAACACGATGAAATGAAATGGCAATGCAGAAAAGAGAAACAGAAATGCTTTTTGATGATCGATAATTGAAGGTGTACATACCGCACAGTGAAGATAAGTAGCAGAAGTAATCCAAAGGAGGAAAGTCGGTGTAGGAAAGAATAGCAAAACATCTTCAAAGTATGTATATAGAACTAGCGTGGCTCTTTTCCTTTTGCTTTTAGTCAACTTTAACGTAAATTAGTGGAGGAAATCAAATGTTTTGCGTCACTCTTTGTATGAGCTTGTAGCATGAGCCTTATGCAGCGTACAGTTACAAATATATATCACTGTACAGTATCAAAAGAAGATTGAACGAGTAATGCAAAGAAAAATAGGGTCCACTTGCTACGTCTTTGTTTTTCCTTGTATGTATACGACGACAAGAGAAAAGCGTTGCCTCGAGGAAAAAAAATCTTTAATTAGTAATTACTTAATGGAAATTAAATATCGGAACTGCTGTGTAATCAACAAGTTTTAATGGAATTCACAAGCTCATGGAGTTACTACTACGAGAGTAGACAGGTTCAAGTATACCGAAATTAGTTAACATACTGGAATAATTATTTTGTTTTTTGCTTTGTACGAGTAAGAAATCTTCCAGTTTCCGCGTTGTTTCCTAAGACTATTGTGCAAGATTGTGGAGCGTATACGCTTGTCAGACTGAGAGACTCACTATGAGATCATGAAAATGAATCGGACAAGAATCAATGGGGAAAATATCAGTTTGACTCAAATAAGAGAAAGAATTAAAAAAAAAAGTAGTAGTTGACGATCTTGAAATGGAGTAAGTATACGGACAACTATGTAAGAGTAAACGTGTGTGAATGTTTACAAGACACCGGGTGAAAGAGCAGAGAACTGCTTGAGAGGGACCACAGCGTAGCACTGGAGAAAAGTGCCAGAAGACGTTCGGTTAAAAGACCGATTGCAGACACTCGATAGGATTTGTATACATGTGTGTCAGCCAGTCAAGTTGTATAGACGACGAAGAGAAGTACACTACGACGAGGACGAGGATTTCCAGGTAACCAAGTGAGTTGTTGTCGATGTCGGTGGTTGGTCGCTATATCACTTTTATGGAACTCTGTCTCTCTCTCTCTCCAGTCGCCTTCGTGGTACAAGTGAAACAAGGAACGAGGAATTCGTATCAGTCTATTTCAACAGAAAGCCGGAGAGTGGAACATCACCTTTACGTAGAGAATATTATACAAGCCGGCTGCGTCGGTCCAAGCCGATAAAACCCGAGCCTGTCTCAACACAACCCGATTCGGGAGAAAAACTTTCAAAGAATTAAGCGTTCCAAGGTTTCACTCTCGAGCTCAACTTGCATTTCTGCACGAAGCACAACATACACACTTCCTTTCCACTTTCTACTTCGTTTCCAAGAAAAAGAAAGAGCGGAGCAACAAAAAAAAAGATTCTACGTCTGCAAAATATGGATACGTTACTTAAGTCCATTTACCTACAAATATTTAACTCTCTCCCTGCATCTGAAGGGTTATTTTATCTGGGAGTTATTCACCATTTTAAATAAAAAATAAAATAAAAAACAAATTATTAACGCTTTTCCTCAAGTCCTTGATCGCCTCATTTTTATCAGTACTCCCTATAATAAACAATTATTTTTACAATAATGATTGTTGTACTCTACGCATGAATCATCCAGCCAAGTCGTCCAGTATCCCTACTCTCTTTCAAGGAAATTATTATCCCATTGAAGATAAATGGTCCAAGGAGTCCAGGATAAATATCTCTTGTACCGAGAATCCAGCTAACTAGGAACATGTAAGACATGCAGTCAAATGTAATGGAATAAGCTCAGGAATACTTGAGTCAATGCTGAAGGAGAGAGAATACACATGAAGGCCCAGCTCCATAGCAGTATGTATTTTTCATTGGAATCTCCCAGTGAAACACCATGGAATGGAAGGAAGAGAGAACATGCGAGGTTCCTGAGCCTCTCTCAGCCTCATCAGACGGCATGGAATGAGAAACTCAGCAACAGCAACGAGAGCCATCATTGGATTGCATTGCTTGGCTCTGACTCTCGGAGTCTCTGCCTTGCACTGCAGTGCACACTACTATCCATCCAAGTCTCCAAGAGCACAAGACGAGCGAGCTCACCAGCAGATATCTGAACCAGCCGAAGTCAAAGTATTTAAACAGGATATAATAATGTATAATAAAGTTGTGCTGTTAGATGAACAAACTTGGACGTATACTGTCTACAACGGATAAATTATGGACGAGTGAGATGGAAGGCAAGACCAAAAGTTGCCATAGTAAGAGTTAGAGCCGAAGGAGTAAAAGAGCTGAGGCAGAGTGACGGAGCGTACACGGATGGATATGCACGTCCCTTCTACCTATGTATATGTATGCATTGTATGCCCAGTACGCGTCTCAAGTCAAAGTGTAAATCTATGCAGAGTTATTTAGTGCTATTGGAATGCAATGATGGAAAGATAATTAGGACGAGGATTCAAGCGGGATTTACAATGATCGTTTCTTTTATCTGTTCGAGGTTCTTGAGGAATGCTGACCGAGAGCGATGCCCACCTTAGAGCAATGCACACCCTCGCCACCCTCACAATAAGTATACACTTGCCACATCCTTTCAACGATGGAATTCACCAGATCTTTCTTCAGACTCAATCCAATGGATAGCTAGAGAGAGATAGATAGAGAGAGACTGAGCCTTGCTAGGGACAGAGAGAGAGAGAGAGAGACACGCAGAGCAGCGGAGAGATGTATAGGGAAGAAAAAGAATGGTAGCAAGTGGAAGAGCCGCAATTTAACTATGTAATAATCAGAGGAGGTAAAGAAGATGCAGTAGGGAAAAAAAAGAGCAGGTTGACTTGAGACTTCTTTGAGACAGAGTGCATACCAACTACTTGAACATCGGTTTCTCTACATACTCGGCTTTTAGTACATATGGTCATAATATTGTTGTATACAAGTGGTGAAGTTTTATCTCAAGTGGCAGGCTGGCAAGCAGGTTGAGTTGAAGAAGTTTTGTAGATTTGTATGCTCATCTGAATCAGGTGCTGGGTATACATAGTATATAGTAGAGTGTACTGTAGGTATAGGTTGCATTGCGTTTGGTCGGTCGGTCGGTCGGTCGGTTGGTTTGGTTGGATGGTTGACTGTTGGTTCGTTCCTTTGGTATGTGCATGTTATTAGATACATATTTTTGCTTTTATGCTTTCTGAATGCCAGGGGCAAGGCGAGGTGCGGGTGGTTAGCCACAATATAGGCAGGTATTCTACTAGACGGCATACCTTCCACTACACACACACACACACAGATCTACGTACTCACTTCTTCATCTCCTGAGCAGCAACTGGCCACCATACCAATCTTCGTAGGTACATACACTCCGTACATGCATGAATCTTTCTTTCTCTCTCTCTCTTTTTTTTCTCTAGTAGTAAAATATGTTGTGAGGGTGGTTTAATTGCCAACGGCCCACGGCTGCCTCACCTAAAGGTCAACTCTACGTCCTTGCCCAAATACCTTTTCTCCGCGTCGACTCTTTCTCGCTTCATTTGATTATATATCTTACAGTACTTACTTTACTTATGTTCCTGCCTTCAAGATTTGTGAACCTCCTCACCAATAAGTGGAGCATTATAATGTGTACTGATAACCACAGATTGGTATGTATACCTACATCCAGAGTCCTACACACTTATTAGTTGCAGTTTTAAACAGACTCATGTCTACATGCTGGGCATACATGTATGCATGTAGGATCCTCCGTCCGTATCTTCAATCCACATACCGAGCCAAGCACCCATCGTCATCCACTTGGGTCTTAAATCTAGATTCTTTCTTTCCCTAAGCCTACACTTATCACCAACTGATATCACTATTATTTTACATGCATACATCTATACGGATCCAAAGCTATGTTATTATTATAAACAAATCAAAAAGATTTTTTCTTTTCTATCTCAGCTTCTCGTCTCATCCTACATACCAGCACAAAATGTGATGATGGGAGTCTGCTCACTCCCATGTCCCAGCTCAGTACAACTCTCGTCAGAAACTCTGCAGAGGAATCTTCTCTCTCTCTCTCTCTCTGTGAGTATAATATAATCTGTATTTTTCATTGATTGCCTTTTACCACACACTCCTCAGTACACGCTACCGTCGCGTCATCATCATTTTGAAGAAAACTGCAAGAATGTGAACGTGGAGAATTTGTGTTTTTGAGATGGCTCCTGAACTAATGTATGTACATATATAAAAATAAATGATGATTGCAAAAGATATCTATTAGCCAGAATGAACACCTTGCTGCTCCTGTTGTCGCTGAAACAAGATTACTAGAGTCAATTAATTATACAACCTGATCAGTCTGAAGAATAGTGTCATTTGCCTCTTTTCCCTTCTGCCCCAGCTACCTCCACACTATGCCACCAACATCATCAACACCACCACCACCAGACCATCAGCACCCTCGACGACCTTCCAGCTATTTTCTTTGTAAACTACATCTCTACTAGACACACACTGTACATCCTCCTATCCTACTGGTTATTTAGTTTATTCGAGTATTATAATATAAATTACTTGTTCATTTAAATATCGTACGCTCTCTCAGGCCATGGCATAGGAATAACATGCATACATTATGGGGAGGAAGCCACACGTAAGACCTTAGACCGTCTGCCTCATTTGATTTTCATGACAATTTTTGTATTAATTTGAAATTCAAAGCGTAATTATTACACGCTCTGTTCTACCCCTTAAACTATTTGTAATTTACATTTTATTTTCCTTTCATACAAATTATATTATAATAGCAATTTTTTAATCTCCTATTTTCCCTCCCAGATCAGACTGGGCGCACAGAAGCCCCGTCGCCCAGTCTCTGCCTCTGCCTTGGGAGAGTGAGGGAAAATAGAGAGAAATGCATATAATTACGTCCTGTACAGTTAAAAAATTTGGTTATTTACTGAGACGTATTTACGTACTCACTTTTACTTGCGTAGAGATATACATGTATGTACCTACATACGTAGGTGCCCCTGTACTTTTGGGTGGCGCGCGTGATACATATGCATGTAGTGGGAGAAGATAGCTTTCTCAAAGTTCCATACACTGATCTACATCTAAATGCTAAATAATCTAATTTTGGGTACGATTACATTTGAATAAGAATTAAACTTGTTAGTTTAAACCCACATAGGAAAGTAAAATAAACAGATAAATTTCCAGGGTTGAGTCAGCAAGTAAACTGGAGTTAGACTCTCAAGTGTGCCATATAAAGTCTATAATGGCTATACGCTGTCAAAGTTCAGTCTCGGCTAACAAAGAATAAGCCGAGGAGCCCACTACCCTAGCCAGACTCCATCCATACGTACATATATCTAGGTACCTATATATATATAGCACAATAACACACACAATTTTGACTTGAACTGCCCAACATTTTCTAATCGTAAGCTTCCACAAAAGTAAATTTGAATTTTTCTACGTTTATAGACTGTCTTGGAAGTTGGAAGTGAGTTGATACTAGATTGTATGATGAGTAGGTAAGGACTGTGTAGTGTTTGTGACGGATTCGCAAATTGAAGCAGGACCATATCCATTCATTCTATAGATGTACATACATCCATCCATACCTACCTACAGACGAACGACCACCACCTTCATAAATGGACAATAAGGAACATCTTGTAACACAGGTAGAGATTGGAGTATAATATGAAGTGTCTCACAAGGCACATTACCTAACAAGGCTATCTGATGTTCTCACAGCCACCACCAAACAGGGCTTGCTTTTCTTTCTTAAAACTATCGTCCAAGCTCTTTTAAATAACAACCTCATTTTATACATAATGTACTCCAATATAATGCCTATATCCGTCAGGATTCGTCAGCATATAGGAATGTGTCCCTACGTCCATGCTCATTTAGGCCTCGCTATAAAAGTAAAGAGATATGATATTATTTTTATTTGTAAACGACCAAACCAAAACAAGGATGTATTTACAGAGACGCATTAACGTACTATATTAACTACTTATACAAACATACTTGTCATATCTTGGGATGAGGGCGGATCTACTTACGATTAGCTATATCTGTAGCTCGTTGTTTGGAAATGGAGACCTCTTGGTCAGAGCACACACGCATACCCCAACGCATTAATCCTACTACTACTACTACCACCACTACTATCACAAGATTCGTCATGTGTGTCTCTAAATCTGAATGTGAAATGTTTGTCGTACGCCTCGCAATTCCAATCCCATGTACAGACATTATTTTTGGTTTGTACACAGACTTGATTTCTTTTTACAAGTGGAGTCACCACGAACCGCCGTCAAAACGTCGTCTAATCGTAGGACAAGACAAGAGAGGACTGGGACAGGATCACACGTTCTATTCCGTGTAAACAGGAAAACGGTGAAAGAGGGATTTATGTCTAAAGGAGTGCAGTAAGACTGAAGGAGGTAGGAAATAGGATAGGATGACTGTATAGGAAGAGGAACCGGAGCAGTGCGACAGACTAGCACATAATTAGGTATGCATATATCATCCTTATAGGTATATACCTATACTTATCTACTAGAGACGGCAAGCTATGTATAGATCATGTGAGTATAGTCATGCATACTTAAAGAGACTCTTGTGATTTCTTCAGAGATGTTATATGTACATATATGTGTATACTAACCTTTCTTGTGGGTGAGAGCACGATGCAAAGGAAGAAAAAAAGACGACGTGGCTTCTCTGCCTGTTTATGTTTCTTCACACTTAGAACAACATAAATCTCAATGATCTCCAAACACCGGGAACTACCTGCTTTTATAACCAAGGGAAACACCGCAAAAATCAGCTCATCTAGTACTTTATGTAAATGTCTTGGGATTCTTCTTGGAGAGTACCGACGGGGCTTCACACATGTCCGTACATACTTTCTGTATGTTCCTCAGATCTACTAGAGATGAGAGCCTAATAAATAGTATCAGCAGTACGTACACGCTTTCTGTATAGGTATGTATCTATGTACGTCGGTAATTATGTAGTCACACAGTTCACACAAAACTTTCACAAAGTACTACTATCCATGGAATCCAGTTATTTGTTTTTAATCGTTTTTAGTCTCTTAATTATTGATAATATTAATATCAACATCAATATTATAAGGCACTGATTCGACTATTCGAGGTACTCACATGCACTGAAAAATATTCTTCCTCTTTCTCAAAAACAGTCAAAACACTGATGCGATGGCCACTAAGACAATGACAGTACTGATATATTTTTTGAGGAAATCCTTCCCAGTTAAATAATATATAGGAAATGAACACAAGAAAAAATTTGTAAATTCACAGTCACAGTCACAGTTCACATTTAACATTTACTTGTTGGCCTTTGTGAGTGGCTCATGACTGTGCTGGGATGATACGAGATAGAGAGAGAGGGAGAGAGAGAGAGTTCGACTCCAATTTGTACTGCACACAAGATCTCTCTGATGGATTCACAATGAAGACGAATTCAAATGCACGTGAGTAATTGTGACTTAAGAGTTTCACATGTAGCCGGGAATAGTTGAGAGACGTTGAGCTATCTTTGGCTGTGTCGGTTGCCTCGGCAATAATGAAATGCCGAAGAGAAGAAGATGCTGTGGTGGCTGCTGCTGCTGCTCCTGATGATGATGATGATGCAGAAGACGAGAGAACAGAAGTGAGTGCCACCCTCACTCCTTCACTTCATCTCACTTCGACTCATTTCTGTATGGGAAGACGTGAGTGTGTGTCTGGCTGTCTTTCTGTGGAGATAGTTATGTGTGTGTGTATGTGTGTGTGTGTGCGTGGATTCCTATGAGAGAAGCATCTGGCACGGAGCCCCTAAAAAGTTATCACCCACCTCAGAAGGCGAACAGGTATTAAAATGGTCCTAGCAGGGTATCTCGTCTCTTCTTAAGGCCCAGGGGCTGGGCAGTTTTTCGGAACCACCACTGAACAGTACACCGCACCGTAGCGTGAGGGCCAGTAGGAAGCTAAGTGATAGAAATGGAATTGGAGAGAGAGAGAGAGAGGGAGATGATATTATGTAGAAGAAGAATGAGAGAAGTTGAAAGAAAAGAAGTGATCTGCTCCGTGTTTGACTGTCTATATACCCGTGCTCTTTAATCGTAATCAGCACACAGTGAGACATAGATGAGATTCCTCGACGAGCTCAGTTCTCAAAGTCAGACTGACGGACGGGGGTGTCCCAAATCCTTTCAACTCTATTGCCACTTTTTTTTCTATCTCTCTCTCTCTCTCTTCTCTCATCTCTTGCTCTCCTCTGCTCTTTACCTTTCTATCAGCGACGTATGGATGGATGCATGTGCATACGGAGACGTACTTAAGTCAGACAATAAAGTATTATTATTGCTTCGGAATCTTTCCGTACCTTAAAGGTATGTATGTAGATGCATAGGTATGTACATATGTATTGGCCGTCCGTGCTGGGCCATGTAGTAGGTACTACCTCCCTCGATCCGGTCACCACAACAGGTCATTATGATTACATTTATCAGCAAGTTCACACAGACAAAGCCGCAATGGAGACGAGGGAACAACTCCGCATCCTGAAAAGATGACTGTGACGTGGGAAAACATCTTTCGGTAAGATCTGGTCCATACACAGCATCCCTCACTTTCAAATCCTCATCCGAAAAATCCGGAGTGCCACTGGAACTATGGTCGTACTTACCTTCCGAGATCGGAGGGGGACTTTTCCGCTGTCACTGTACTCCCTTGCATTACGACGCACAATGAACGCACCTTTTCGTTGACCTACGTGGGAAATCGTCCCGCATACATACAATCACAGAGAACTCCCTCCAAAAATCCTTACCTTCTTTTTTTATTCTGCAACCCAAGCATCGCGTTAGAAATCATTGGAGGCGAAGAATCACGAAGGGGATCGTCTATCCCACACTATCCCACTATCGCTATTCATCCCATTCATTCTTACCTTTACCCACGGAGACGCTTCCCTCGAACTCCACTCATCTACCCTCCCTACTTAAGGACTTTTTTTTTGCTCCCTTCCGTTTTTCCTTCCGAGTTCCGACTTGGACCAACCTTACAATGAGCACAATCAAAACTACCACTTCCTACTTTCGAGTTCGTCAAACTACGAGGGAGCGTAGGTACATACATAGCCATGCATCTCCTGTGTCTCGGATCCTACGAGAACTCTGGAGACGATTAGATTTCTTTCATGGGAAGTGCACATAATGGAGCATGGACCTACAAGTGATTCACTCCCAGATTCTACGCAGGTATTCATAATAATTCAAACTCAAACCTTTACCCTCATCATTATTAGTACAATTAGATAAAAGTGTCCGTACGTTTATATATATACCTAGCCCCTGCCCTGCACTCTAGGCCGAGATGTCCAACAATTCCATTCGATTCTTCATCATCTTGTGTACAAAAGGAAAAACTGGAAGGGATGAAGATAAGCCACATTTCCCATTTCAATTTCAACTTTTCAAACTATTATAAATCTCACTTTCCGTGTACAAATAAATCTAAAGTAATGCAAAAAAAACGTGAATGTCAAAAAGATCTCAGGTCGTCCTGGAATTCTGCACCTACGGTATTAGCTGAGCTGAGATGCTTTTGAAGGCAAGTTCCCATTCAACTCAACACTCTACAGTGCGACCTAGGAGGTGAGACAATGCAATGGAGGGATAGGGAAGTTCTACCCAAACTATTTCAAACATTTTTGGAGGTTTATTTCTTATTTTTGGACTTAAGCATGGTGTACTATTACGTTTGGAATGTTCCTACTAACTTGGGAAACCTAGTTCCAGGATCCGATGTTACATTCGGGGATTACGTTACACACAGGCCCCTGGAAGGCTATTTTCGTTGAATCTGTTTACTGGAATGTCAATTTTTGAATTCGTTTGGTGTTTTTAGTGTATGAAAATGCATATACATACCTAGCTCAATTTGCATTGTTTTAGCCAAATGAAAAAAATAAATCTTACCAAATTAAAATTTTATTCTTCTTAATGCACAAATGAAATTAAATAAATGCTCATAAAAGATTATAACGACAGCAATTAAATTGTGCTATAAATATTAATAGGTGCTCCATTGGAAATGTCTAATGGCGTGCGTTTATGTTTTTAGACATGCTTCAACCTTGTAAAAATGCAACATCAATAAATATCACGTCACCCCATGTGTTAGAAAAACGTACGTAGGTAAAACCCGACGTGCCTGTACTGAAGTAGGTAGGTACGTGGGACGCTCACTTTACTTAGCATACTAATGCGGCTTCCAAATAAATTTCTATTGCCTCGTTTAGAAGGGCATTTGTCTATACCATACCAGCTCAATCTGAAGAAAAAAAGCAGCGAAAAGTGCGTACAACCCGCTAGACGCATACGGCACACAAAGAACACATGAGTAGATTGAGTTTCGAAGGAACGACTTTGTGTAGATTAGACGAACAGATTTATTTAGGGTTATTCCTTGATATTTTGACAATTGCGGGAAGTTCTAGAGAGAGACGATGAATATGTTTTTGTAGTTAAAATTACTTTATCTTTAAATTGAAACATTTCTTTTTTCTGTACTTGACTCAAGTCAACTTGTTTTATTTGTCTCAGAGAGCTGTACATAAGCTGACTGACTTTGGGTGACATGACACGAAAATAATCTTGGTAGTATATTTTTAATCTTCTCTCCCATATCGCCTCCCTCACGTAAAGAGTCTCGAGCGATGAACACAAATTGACGCTAGCTTATTTACAGAATGAAAATTCGCTTGTCTTAATCTCCCGAAACCTTTGAAGAAATCCTTTTTAACTACACACCACTTGATTTATGAACAAAGACACGCGGAAAGAATGAAATGGGTAATATAGCTGAATTACATTAGTAATTTCGTGAATCCCTAAAGTCTGTATCAAGCTGTAGACGGAGAAGATAGGGGCAATACAGAGAAATGTCTATAAAAAACACACACACACAATCTAATGTTACAGTTATGAATAGACCACTGAATCTTCCACACATTTACATTGAGATATTTTACACTTATCAAGTAATATATTGCAGGGCCACTTTGCCTTAAATCTACAGCCATTGTAGAGGAGACCACAGCTTATGTTAGCTTATGTTGGCGTGGTCCAGGATCCATGATTTAAATTAGGGTTACAAGTTGAGTTAGCATCACTATTTCCTTGGGAAGTATCCTGAAAGTCCTCAAGTAAATAAACTGTCCAAAGGACACATTTATAGTTTTGGGCTGTACAAATATTTTTGACTTTTAGAAAATTAAATTAAAAGAATTAAAATTTCTCTAATTTACTTTGTTTCTCTAGCTAGTAAAAGTCCCGTACATTTAGTTCTTCAAAGATACAAATAGTATACATACCTATACCTACCTACTTGCATAATGTCTACAAATGTGCACAAACAAACAGATTGTCTCATTCCAATCCCAGGAGAGTAGGAGGATAAACAGCGACAATAAAGAAAGTCGGCATTATGCGAATTAATGAGGAGACCGATAAATGTTTATTGGATACAGAAGCTGGGATGAGCCGACATGGAGTGACTTATTTGTTTCCTTTATAACAAGAGAGGAGCTCTATGAGCGACATTGTAGAGTAGTCGGTGGTAAATTAAGCGATCTTGGGTGGCAATCAACACCTGCTGTACTCCATAAATCATTATAACGTTCCATTACGCATGAATGTTCCCTTTGGTTTTAAAGTGCAGAGAGAGAGAGAGAGAGAGTCTGGAAATTAACTTTCATTTTCATATATGTATATTTTCGTGGGTGGGATAATGGAATGGGAATGGGCATGGAAATGGGAGTACACATGATTATTTGATGGCTACGTCGCACCGCATCATTGTACTGTGATATATTTATTATCATAAAGATGTACACTGGTAGGTATCTTCATTTCAAATCAAGCTTGTTTGTAGAAAGCCGAGGCCCCGTTGAATCAAACTCAAAATAAAGATAAAACAGAATAAATATGTGTTCACACATTCTAATCAATAACTTGACACCATCACCCTTTAGCAGCACACACTACGTACATACCTACAGATACATTTCTTAAATACAAAATGTTTTTGAGCCCAGAATTCCTTCAACTGCCTGTACAGTGTCCTTGAGTGTCCCCGAAAGAATGGCAAACACACCACTCTCTTGTAGGAGTGTAGAAGATCACAGAAGAGAGAAAATTCAACAATTTCAGTGTCAAATTCATAGATGATACATCCCGTTATGTGTATAGACACTGTATACGCAAGGAGAAAATATAAAGATAGATTTTAGAAGGCAAACGCTCATTTATTCCTGAGCAACAATGACTTGGTATTACCCGAATTTTGTAAGACGGAGAGCGGAGCTGGATGAAGATGACAGACTGGGAAAGGAATATAGAAACAGGATTAAGATTAATGTTACGATGAAAACCCCGTCTGTGCCTATCTCAGCTGCAGAGATTTACATGAGCGATTATTGCATGCAGTTTGTAACGTTCAATTTATCAAGAGTGCGAAGCTCCAAAAGTTGCCTCATGTCAGCTGAGAGGTTACTTTTTAACTGATTAGCAATATGCCATCTACTTATCTTAACTGCCAAACTCATTCTTTTTATCAATTATGTACATTTACACTACAGCACTATGGCATATGGCAGTCAATGATTTCACTCTCATTCTCATATTCGCTCCCGAACCAATTCAAGCTGTGCTGTGCTGTACTATGAGGTCGCCGGTCGGGGCGGCTAAAAATAAATTATATAGTTTTATTTAATTTCCATTTCAATGATTTTAACAACCCTTCAAAACAATTACTGTATTGTATTGTTTCTTCTTGACAACAATGTAATCTACTAATCTAGGCACATCTTACAGTGCACTAGCAAAACAAAATCCATAACAGCTTGTAGGAGTACCACACGCTATCTTGTCTAAGCCAAGTTTTAGAATTAGTTTAGCTTTTATCTGTATTTTTATTGCCATTTCACCAATTTAGTCCCATCGGCGTCATGAATAAGCCAGAACCACAGAAACCAACCCTTATGCACACACCCCATTCCATTAGCTTATACATTAGCTCTTACTATTGCTTGTGTTCATGTATCAAGAGTCAGAAGTTGTCTTTAAAAGTTAGAATTGTGCAAGGGAAAAAATACAAAATAAACTAGAAAGAAATAGGGCTCGACGCATGAAAAACAAACACGGAGAAAAGTTGAGACTAGGAGTTGAGTTCGGGTGAATACGCAAAAGTTTAAACACCATGACTTGAGAAAAGGGAGAAATCAAAATAATTCATAGAAAACTACAACGATTTGTCTTTGTTTATATGTGACAATCATTGAAAAATCCGAAAAAATGCGTGACGGCTTCGAAAGACAGCTCGTGTTTTGTTTTGTCTCTGAGGCAAATTTGAGTCAACGAACACTTGAAGTGGCTACAGATAGAACTGTGACTTTGGATCTTTAATGTAGTAAAATATACTTAGAATTACATCAGAATACAGTGGAAAAGGGAGACAAGTTGTTGGAAATAAGGAAGTTTAATGAAATAAAATATTCCAGAATCACTACAGCATCATTACATGGTTTTTCTTTTACGATGAAAAACATTCTTGGAAAGCACAGATGTGGAAGCATTGCGTGTGAATGTATTCAAATCCGACCACGTGCTTTTCCTACCATTGGCTTGTCTTGGAATTCTGAACTTTCGTCCACAAGAACATACCTGGTGGCTTAAGAAGAGCACACAAACTGCTGTAGGCATTTATCATTTACAATAAAATCCAACATAAAATATTTTATAGGCGTCACTTTTCTTCTTAAAAGGACGTATTCATAGGTCATTTTGCGTCTTACGCCGTGATATATGTGTATCTACCTATATTGATCCCAACTTATTAAGTACTAAAATGGAGCTAGCGAATTGCGTATAAAAAGTTATATTCAATTTTTCCAAGCTTTCGGATACACATTTGGTATCCTTCCTCGGGGAAGACACTTGTTAAGTGGCAACAGATTATGAATTAATTTAATAAGAGAATTCGATTACTAAAAGTAAAAATTAATTTTCAAATTCAGTTTTTGTACTTTTTTGTTTAAAAAAAACATTATTTTGTGAGAAAATATGATCTCAGTGGGCGTCACGCCCAACATAGGTTCATTTATAATTGAAACTTATGTAGCAAGCAACTTATGCTACTAAACAGAGCTTCTGATCTTTCTATTAGCTTGAATATTTTTTAGCACTAGGTACACCGCTGCTGACGCAGGGCAGGATTACTCCAAAATTCCAGCAAAAAGAGAGAACACGTGAACGAACTTGCACATAAAATTAAGAATTCTTGATTTGACTGTTCAAAACTCATAATTACATTTTTTGTTTTGCCATGACCATGAAGAATAGGCGACTGACTAATGCTAATAGAGGTCTACATACTTTGATTCTTTCTGTTTCTGTCATCTCCCTTTCGCTCTGTACTTTCTTGATACTTCGTAGTACGTTCGCATGGTTGCCACGGAACAAATTATACTCCTACACAGTGTCACACAAATATAACCATGAAATTTTCGGTATTGTATAAACCTACACAACTACACAAGACTTCTCATGTGAAATCTCCTTGTCAAAGACTATCTATCTCTCACTCGCTGTCTCTCTCTCTCTCTCTCTCTCTCTCTCTGTCTGAAAACTTTTCTAAACGAATTCTTCCTGCGGATGTTTTCTTGGAAGCGGCATTGGCTGGTGCTAGGATATAGCCGGATACTATATACTCTTATTGAAATTGAAATGGTTAATGATAATACATTCTAGTAAATCCTGGAACTTTCTTCTGACGTTCGTTGTGGAACAGAATAGGTCTTGGTTTCCAACACACAAAAAATGAGATGAGCTCTCATCTTGAAGACTCAATTGTATGGATTTAGCTGGAAAGCATATCAATGTAGGAAGTGAAATATACAATAGCTTCGTTTTCAAGTGGATCGGATACCTGGAAGCCTGGAAGAGAATTAAGCCAAGTAGTCAAGTCTTCCATGACTTATGACGCTCGCCCTGTTCTTTTAACCAAGAAGCATCTTTCAAATGTCTTTTCTGTCAATAGAATCTTTCTTCCAATCCCTGCACTCCAGCTACGTACATACACTCTTGAGATATAATTAAAAAGTTTCGTAAGAAATAATGCATGTATATCAAAATCAATGGAAATTCAATCCATTATGAAAATCTAATAGAAGCTAGGTTGCATAAAATTTAATCCGTAATGTGCCCAGCTATAATTTACTAATTGGACCACATTCAAACAATTAAAGTAATAGAAGAATTACACTTGTGTCTTTCAAATATTTCATTGTATTTTATATCATAGATTGGATGGCAACACTGGCTCTAATTAGATCAGGTAAATTCCATCAATTAGCAGTCCTTAACACTATCTTTTTGGAGGCTAATTGGGATTAATCATTTAGGTGGAAACGACAGTAAAAGGGCTCAGACGGATCTGAGTCAAGTTGGAGATGAAGTTTCTAATAAGGAGAGTGAAAAAAAAGGAAATGTTGGATTAGGAAATGAGCTGTTTTTGCCTACCACAAGATAATAAATGGGGTTGAGGTCAGTTTCATTCGTAGGACACACATAGCTCAATGTGTAAACAAATAAATAGGAGGTGTGCAGTGAGTAGTAGGAGACGAGGAGTGATAGAGAAGGACCTGGCGGCGATTAGCTAATATTTTTTATGGAAGCATACCCATTTTTGGCCACCGCCAGAGACAGATAGCGTCAGATATGTGTGTAGATATGGGCTATATGTCTATAGTCGAGTGGAGAGTGGTGTGTGAGAGAGTTTCCCCGAACCACTCTACACTTCCAAGAAAGTCAGCCACCAAGCCGACACCCACGCATTGTTAAAAAACAGGATGATTGGGACGACGGGACGGAGAAGAGGAGACGAGGATCACTATGCTAAGCTTCGTATGAAGTGAAATGAAATGAATAGGAAATGATGCTCAAGGGATTTGGCAGTCGGCTCGAGTTGAGTCTTTATCTCGGGCAGATTTCTCATTCTTCTCCCTCGCCGCCTCCACCTGCCAAGACAGAGCCAGAGAGCAGAAGAGGCAGAAGAGGCAGGAGAAGGGAATGAGCGAAGAGCGGAGAGAGAGACAGAGACAAACGATTATACGAAATCACCACGTAGAGTCTGGATAGAACCAAATAACCCTACTCACAGGTATACCGCCACTAGCTATAGATATCCATAGGCCCCCTCCTCCTACCCTCCACACTCTCTGCTGCGATAAATACTCTTTTTTCATCTCTTCTTTCCAGATTTGCATGCTCATTCCTAAACTCTCGTTAGATTTTTTTAACACAACAAGTTCACCCTGCCATGTACATGTTTCACGAGATGAATGCAGAAAAACTACATATTGTTGAGATTGAGAAGTTGAACTGTTTACTATCACAAATTTTATTCTATTCTCCAACAACTTACCAAAGATATGCCCGGTTTCCTACTTGGGAAGCCAAAGAGATTCTTCTCTCACTCTCTCTCTCTCTCTCTCCCTCTCTCTCTATCGCTACTGCCAAACACCTTATTATAGCGTGGAAAGCGTGTGGGACTTTTGAGAGTCTTGTCTTGAGCTATAGCGAGAGAGACTCGTCACACTGACACTCAAGTAAGATTGTATCGGCAACTTCTGTACTCAAACTACTGCTACTTTCCATCCACATTTTGCGAATACAATCCTATTAATATTACATATACAACAAGTAATTTCAGTCTCCATTTGCAAGGTTGAGAGACCAAAAGGAAAAAAAATTACTTCAAAATGTATAAGGAAGCCCTCCTCCTCCGCAAACAAACTACACACACACACACACACAAGTATATCCAGAACCATAGCAGCTACATCAGAAGCATTTACATTGCTCACTTCCCAGCATATACACACTTGCCATAACAGAGACCTAATTTCGGGGGTAGGAGACAAACACGGTATACTTATAGACACACCAACTAGCTAGGAGAATAACTTGTTAAATTCTTCTTGAGATTCCTTTTTACCGAGGCGAAAAAAGATTAGCTCATCCTTCCTCTTCGACCATATAATAGCAGATATAAAAAAAACAACATAAGATCTACTCCCTCAGGTATTCAGCATGAAAAAAATACCAAGGGTTCAACGAAGAAAACAGAAGAACTTGAGATTTTCGAGCGCACCCGTGTATCTGGAGTCGTAATAAGCCATAATAATGAGACTGACGGGAGGTAGATATCTACATGTACAGCGTAAAGTACTACCCGTCCCTAATGGTAAGTACCTACATGGCTTAAACCAAACTGGATTAGTAACACATAGTAAAAGCCATTTGCAAAGCACTTCTCGTGAGGAACATATAATTAGGTACCTGCATATAAATAAATAGGCTCCTACCGACCTCACCCACAGGATACATCATGTACATACCATCGATTCTACTTCTCCCCGCAACCTTCTCCCCTCTAACATCGCCCTAGTCGCAGGTCGCCATTTACAACCTGGTTGTTCCTTACTTAATTCAAACATTCTGAACTAGTTAATGAGATGTGTGTGCGTATATTTTTAGTTGAGGAATTTGTCTTGCATGTACTTTATCAAATAGATACTTACTACCAATTAGATCACAGTAAATGAGAAAATATACTGTAAAATTACCAGACAATAAAAGATAAATCTTATTAAATATGGGAAGAAGTAAGTTTAAATTGAAAATTTTGAGGATATGCATACCAGCCGCCTGATATCTTTAGCTACAAAACTGTGCCTACAGAAACCTCAAAATAAATAAAAATGTTATTGGAATTAAAATCACAATCAAGCCAAATAAAGGAATATTTGAACATTGACTACCAAACTTCGTAATGCTTATTATGTTCCTACTAACTTCTATAATAAAATTAATATTGATATTATTTTCTAACTCTATTATGGCTTTGAATGATAGTTCATGAGCAGTCTCGAAATCCATGAATCAATCGTGGTTTGACCTCAAAGTTTAAACTTGACCATTTGAAGGGTCTAGTAGCAAGGTTCTACTTGTTCCAAACAACCTGGACATTATGTGTTTGACTCATTTTAAGCACAAACATACATACCTATGAGGCTGTATTTAGTACAGCTACAAAAGGAGAAGCCCTGGAAAGGAGAAGTGGGTACGGGGAGAACTGTACATGGAGGGTGTAGGGAATTGGTTCGGGAGGGAGAAGATTCTACCGAGTCTTCGGTATCCCGTAGATATAGAGAGATATATAGCTCAATATCCCTACCTCGTTGATTTTTTCCCCTGGCATGGGATGGGATGGGATGGGATGGCAATAGTAAGGCAGTTCAGCAATCAGCTCTTGAGTGAGCATACATTCATAATAGTATGTGAAGACTGGGCCGACTATTTCGGTACTAGAAATGATAAGGATGACTCCTACGATCTCATTACGTAGTAGAACAATAGCGCCAAAATATGTCAAGCCCACCTAAACAAGAAGAAACCATAATATATTATTCCATTTCATCGTGTTGAGATGAGACCCGCTTCGTCGTGTGTTCCAAAAAAAAAAAAAGAAAAAATCCAAAACGGTTGTTGTCCATCAAGGAGGGAGACAAGCAGAGCATGTAAAAAGAGTAAACCCACTTACCTCTCTCACTCCACTCTCATCCACGTCCGCAGTCATTGAGCAGAGCAACTCTGGGACGCTCACTCGGTCGTCAGTCGAAAGAGAGAGAGAGACAGAGAGAGAGATACATTTAAATGGCACATGCCAGGGACGTCAAGACTGTCAACTAGGTACCGAATCAGAGGCTCTTTTCTACTCCTCCTCATCACATCCTCTCATGTCTTGGTCGCTCCGACCTTTATTGGCAGCCGACTGCCTCAACCCATTCCATTCTACGGTACACTAACAACACACACACACACACCAACACTTGTGAACACTTTTTCCTCCCCGAATCCTCCTCAGCACCATAGTACCAAGTACCATGAAAACATATTATGTCCGCGGCGGCGGTGAAACCTACTCTTCTCTCGATTCCGCAGTAATTATCCAAATAGAAAATATATACCTATACACATTTCAAATCCGAATCCGATTTATCAACTCTTGTTAATAATCCCTTGACTTCGTCGAGACAAGTTAACATAATCAGCGACGTCGACACTCCAATGTATTCATGTATCTTCCCAGATATTGTTTTAGGCATCCGATCAAAAGAAAACAACTTTTGACTTGGACAGATTGTACACTGTCGAGGATACATGAGTCTCCATGCTGATGCTGACTAGTCCATTCGCACTCTATACACTTGATTAAAAAAACCTCCAGATTGCATTCGCATCTCATAGAGAACTCAATGGATTTGTTTTGTAGGTATATGAGAATAATATGAAATCCGACAACATGGGTAATTGAGCTATGTGAGCATTGCCATAGGATGCAAATTCGGATAATTCATCTTTTGTGGACGTCAACGAGTAGGAACAATAGATCCTGATCATCCTGAGCTGGTACAACTATGAGTACTAGGTACATACGTGTAGGTATGTACTTGTATGAATATAATTATGGGATGTATGCAAAAATTTAGCTATGTATGTACGTTTACCTGCATAGCAGAAAGCTGCGAGGGAGATAAAGTAGTACCTAGTTGCATTGCAATAATATAGCATGCACGTGTATATGTACACTTATACTTAAATCGTTATGATTGTACGAGTGTTAATTTCTCAAGTTAATTTAGTCCGTTCCATACTCATACTTTGAGGCTGGATAGAGAGATGCAGACGTATGCACTCATACGGACAGTGACTGTACGTATTAGGCATAATAAGAAAACTGCGTGCGTTGTATTGACTTATATGTACAGAAACTTTATCGTTTCACTCGTTCTGAAATTCCTTACGATTAGTAGCTTCAACGAGTGAGTACTGAAACGTAATATAGTTTTTACGCGAGTTGGAAGAAAAAAGTCTATCATTTCATGTACCTCACCGATGTACAGTATAATTTAAACCTATGAACAAACCTGTTTAGTCACATTCTGGATTTTTTACCCTTTCTTATTGAAATTAATAACTACCATTCCGTTTTGTGTTCTCCTCCACGTAAATACTGAAAATTCATTTTCTCCATCATCTAGATGGCTAATAGGTATAGCACTCCTAGCACTGCATACAAAAAGTAGCGCCTATAATGCTCAAGGTATAACGCATGTATGCAATATGTCCCTAATGTATTGGGAATAAGGAACTTGCATTTTCTGCCCAGCACCGTCTTCTTCGTCCCTAAAGTGTAGGAGAGATAACTTGATCATTCACCAAGAAAACCATTAAATATGTGGGTACATTTAATGTCTTTACATGCTACAAACTAGAGATGAGCTCGATATCGTCAGATGTTTGGCACTCACAGAGTTTCTCAACTGTTTCAGCGGCCCATCAACTCTCAAGCATATATACCAATAATTTCCTATAATTCTATCAACAAGATAATGAGGGGACAATCTTAACACGTATCATCATATAGAGGAGGAATGGGGAAAAAAAACAAATATAAAAAAAATACTTACAGTATATTATTTGCTAGTAGGTTTTGCAGCCTGGAAAATTGGGCAACAAAAGACTGGGGGCGTAAAATAAATTTTTCTAAAGTTTAAGTATACGTGTATGAGCACTAATCGTAAGAGTGCACTTGTAGATTGTCATTGAACAAGTACCTACCTATAGTATATCAGTATCAGTGGATGTTGTTTTTACCATTTCAATTAATGTGAGTCATTCGTAAATTATGATTTCATGATGAATGCATGCAAATGCTTTATGAGGGCGATGCGGACGGTGGGCGGAGAGCTACTTTGCATCTTTTGACTCGAGATGCTGTAAAATCCCTTCCAGTTGCACTGCAAACTCCGGTGATGCTGTACCTTGCTTCATATAATAGTAGTTTCTTAGAAGATACACACTTATAATTACTTTTAGCATGATACAACAAATCTCATCCTGAGCTCTCACTACCTTAATAATTATCATTGAGGAAAAAACGCATTCTTCCTTCCCAACCAGGATGACTTAGCGGAAAAGCTTTGATAGTAACAACTGATGATTTTATGAATTTAGATTCAATATTCTGTTATAAATAACATATTAAATTACTACCAATATTTGGGCTTTGTAGTATTGGCCTTTTTTGTACCCGTAAGTCCACAGTCATTTACAGTTTTTCTCTCCTCAAATGCTTTGGATGAGCATGTCTAATAAATCCCGCTGCTTCGCCAACTTAAATCGACGCCAGACTAAACGTTTCCGAAGAGACAAAGAAAAACGATGCATGCACTTCAACTTAGGGGCATTTGACTAAGAACTTCACACTCTGTTACGGCTCTGGATCGGACATCTACTGACAAGGTTTCGTAACTCTGCAACGAATTGAGTTCTCAGCTTCACAACAAAGACGCGAGTGGCTACTAGGTGAAGCTTTGCACGTTTACAGCATAGAAAGAAATCCAGCGTACGTACGCTTTTAGTCAAACTTAGAAACTATCAAATATATTTTTTTAAAGAAGGAAGTCTTCAGACCCGAATTTGAAGTAATTACTATTAAAATGTGTGGATGGAAAGAATTGAAATTTTAAGTCTTCAGACATTGGAGTTTAAATGTCGTTTTATACATTTACGTTTTTTGCAACCTTATTAACCCCAAATATTATTTTTGTTATTTAAACAAAACAAAAATGGGGCATACGTTCTAAAAATTTTCAAAACCCGAATAATTGCTTCCGGTCACTCACGCATAACCGAGACACGTAACATACCATTTTAAAGCTTCTCGCATGTAAAATACGAATTGTATGGAGTCGGGGACTGACATTGAAGTTTGACCCAACTTTAACCCATGAAAATTTGATGTCTTCCCATTTTTTGAACAGTTTTGGAAATATTTCAAAATTTGAACACTGCACTGCACTGAAAAAGCAAGTTTAGATCTGTAATCTCCTCGTCATTTCCTTGGATAAAATAGTGTATTGCAAGATGAATTCCGGACAAGAATTAAAGTTGCCTACAAATTACGTAGATTATAGATATTTTAGTAGTGCAGACTGTTGGCATAAGGTAGGTGTTAAATTGGGATAACTTTACCTTCTAATTTTAATACGCATAGGTAATATGAACTACGACATTACCGTGTGTATATCTATATAGCTGAAACAAACAAACAGACTGTTTCCATTCTTGGAGATTAAAACATTAAATCTCGTAAATGTAGAAAAATGCTCATACATATTTAAAGCAATAATGATGAGCTATAAAAGGCATTACGCAGTTCCGTAAGGAAGTAGGGTGAAGGCGTATAATTGTGGTCGCTTAAAATAAAATGTTGAAAACCAGTAAAAAAACAAGAGGTCGTCGTCTTGTTCGCTGTTTTGCAGAGTACCTTGGGTATATATACTATTTTCGAGGTTGATAAAGCATTTATATGTGTCATCCTTGTGTATGTACTTCAATATTGGAAAATATGAATAAAACCCTGCATAATAATAATAATAATAATATGTAATTTGTTTGGAAAAACTTTGAAAAATTAGAAAACCAGGAACGAAACTTGCTCGTGTCTAATCGTACTACGGCCGATTTTCAACATTTTCAGTTCGTATGTGTGCTCGGGAAGAACAGTCAAACGACTTCGTTTTCCCCCACAAGCTTCTTTAGTAAGTAGGTAGTGTGTTTAAAAAAATAATGTGGATTAGTTTATTAGTTTTTCAGTTATCACTCTTCATATAACATTTCAAAATTTTGCTGAGAGAGGTGTAAATGTGGTCGACAGTAAGCTTGTACTTGTGGTCTACCTAAAATATAAGTTTAATTTGCTCCTTCACTGACATTGTTTAAAATCGGTGTAACTAACAACTGTTTAGCACAAAATGTGCAAAAACTCTTTGGTTTTTTAAGTCTCTTTTTCTGCCTGAAAATGGGGAAGAAAAAGACAGCCGCTAAAAAGTATGTAAAAAGTAGTTGAGGGACTTTGAATTGCAATAAAAACTAATTTTTTGCTTCTTTGGCTTTTAATTTATTATATTGAAGCTTAAATAGTTTCCTTGATTTTTTAAGGACGTATTTACATACTGTACTAGTCACAGGCACGACTTTGTTATAAACCGCAGTTCTTTACATTAAAATAACTATTAATCATTAATGGAAAAACAAGTGAAACGAATTTTTGAAAATTTCTTCGTGGTCCATTATACAACATTTTTTGTGGAAATTGAACTGATGCATATTGTTTTACAAGGAATACTTGCAATAATACTAGCTATGTATGTACAACAGTTGCCAGTTTGCCGACCACACTTACAAGTCCTTAGGTCATTTCCATAGAGTTGAGATTAAGCCATTGAAATGCAAGTTATTATGTCAAAAGGTAGAAAAACTTGAAGGCCGTTGCATCAAAATGCGTGAAATTGTGTGAAGAATACGACCAAATAATTGGTTCTAATTATATCAAAATCGTTTTTCTAAATTCAGTTGTCCGTTTAATTAGTATTTTGCAAAAAGCGACCACAATTATGTACAAGCCTTCATTTTAGTTTATTATCAGCGTTCTTGATAAAGTGACAGTAGAAAAGGACAAACATTCGAGCCCTTAGTATTAAATACCTTACCTTATATAATAATTAGAAGAAAATAAATTAATCAAAAGCACCTTGGATCAACTGCATGCTTCTGAACAACTGTACTGCTCCGATTTTTTCCAGTACATTGGATACTTTCGAATGAACAAGCTTCCGCTGCTACGAAGTAATTTTTAAAATGGTGTCTACGGCAGGGAATTAAACCGTGTTTAAAGATCCATTGAGAGAGGATTTAAAGAGGCAGAAATGATGAATTAGTGGGTTTGGGGTGACGGCGGTGGGGACGGAGGGAGTTCTAGGAATGAACACAGTACTGAACTTGTTCAAGTGGGAAGCTGCAGTGCATTCTAAGGTAGAATGATGAAAGCGGACCGAGTGATTATTTCGTTAGCTCCAGTTAGAATTCAATAAGGCTGAAAAAGCGTAGTTCGGAGTGCATGGGGGTACACACGGCACGGCACAAAGTAAAAGACCAAATAGAATTCAGATTGAGTTGAAAAATACTGAGAAGCTTGTTGATAGTTTGTTGTAGAAAGAGTAGGAGACCAAAATGCATTTAGAAAATTACTTTGTATGCTCCTTTTGAGATTCTTTCAAACGAACCACTACTCCATTCAGTTGGGTGCTATACGCTAACAAATTATTTTCATTTACTTCCCTCAAAAGAAACTCAATTCAGTTGATTTACTTATTTACTTACGTCAACTCAAAGAAATTCTCTTCCATTTCCGGATACCAGTTTTTATGAATGGGTAGTCGTTCACCTCGTCGAGTATGTGTTTCACTGGAGTGATGCCAGTTAATGCATGTAGAACCATACATATCCACGCAATTTCGTACAAAGTGCGACGATGAGGGGAAATTGTGTATATTTTAATCATTTTTATATTAGTACTGTACGCAGTAATTTTTCACTAATCATTAAGGATTTATCTCATTAGGGCATCAAACTGTATTTAATTAGTTGTAGATGGATACGTCTAACATGTAATTCGTAATTAATATTATGAGGATTTAAAAATAAAGGTTGAAGTATGTTCGTAAAACTGCATTTAAATAAAGTGAGCAATATTAAATCCTGGTAGCTTATTCGAGCGATCTGCCTTCCGCTGTTTGAAATTCAATTAGCCTTCGTGAACGGTAATGTGTAGCAACTCTCAAATAAACTTGCCCATACTAAACTGATTAGTTACGGGTAGCTAGCAACTGGTGTGGCCACCGAAAATGGTAAAACAAAACTTATGACTTTCTATTCATTGATTTCAATGGTAAAAGATGTTTTTTTATACTATCCCTAAACCTTAATTACAAATACTATCTATGCCAACTGCTCACCTCTGAGAAATTCTTCTCTCAATCTGACATCAATAAACAGGATTTTGCAAAAGAAAGTGCAAAAACAATTTTACACATTTTTAAAAGGGTTTAAAACACAATTTTGCATTATGTACATAATTGTGAAAAGGGAAGAACGTAGTTATACACCATCAAGGCAAGTGCAGAGAATTTTATGAACATTTTGCAGTGTTAAATTTATTTGTACATATTTTTAAAGATTCAGAGCACCGTTTCATATTTTTTTGAAAAGTGCAAAATACATTTAAAAGTACAATCGGATTTATAATACAAATCAGCACTACATAGTAATGATTTTTTTAAAATGCAAAACTTGACTTGTGTAATTACTTGACGAGCTTTCGCATATGTATGTATGTATGTTTACTGCAGGAATGATAAAAACTTTGATTTCACTTTTATACAATGGTCGTTCCTTACAAAACGCGTTGTTATTGTTTGTAACCTCACAACTTTATGACACTTTGAATAACATAATTGGCTAACTCACTGATTAGGTATTTGTACAGACTATAATTCACAATATAAAGATGCTTATTCTGCACTATTAACGGCATTTTAAGTTCCGCTTCTCATATACGACTGGTTGTAATATATTCATTTGCACGATTTAGAATCCGTTATGCACTCTTCTCTCTCAGCAAACATGACGCAAAGCAAAGGATATTTCCAAACTAATCTACTTTTAAATAATGCTGATAGCTTTATTTCACAGTAGAAATGAAAGTTTTGGGATTTTTTAAACCGAGTTCAAATATACAACCAATATTTTAGTTTTCAGCATCCATATGGTTGATAGTAAAAATATAACGTATTTAAACGCATGTGGGCGTGGGACACGTGTGCCCTCCGCCCAACCACAGCCCACACCAGCTAAGTCGGGCAATCACATTATGGCACGTTTGATATAGAATTTTGCTGCGGAGGTAGCCTAGTAGTCAATTTTAAAATCGGTTTAAAAAAAGTTATGAGCAAGAAACTGAAACCAAGTCGATTATTGCTATGCTTACAATGTCTTAGTTTTTTGCTTATAACGTTTTTGTTACCGATTTTAAAACTGATTACTGTGCTCAATCAGCAATGCAATTTTCTACAAAACACGTTATAACAAGTTTGTTACTAGTTTGGGCTGTGGAGGGGCGGGGGGATCAAGATAGAGGTTATGTGCCACTCTGTAGTATGGCTTCCACAATAACGCCAAATCGCCCCCAAGCTATTTATCAATCAGACCCAGTGCGAGCTAACAAGTAAACACCGTCAATTGATACACTCCAAACTCCAAAGTTCAACCAAGTTTATTTTGTGAGGTGTCCCTGGGCTGACTACTACTAGTCACCATAAAAGTACACCGTTGTTTTAAAAGAGCGATAGGATAACATACCTATTTTATTTTAAGATCTGTCGTTTGTGACAAATAAATGATAATTCACAAGTAATTTTGTAACCATGTTCAACATTGTAAAAAGCAGCCAAAATAAAAATGCTACTAATAATCCACAAAATGCGTCGATGAAAATCGTTTGTATTACAGAGGTCGCGTGAATACAAAAAAATGTAAAAAAGTAAAATGAAATTGCATGATAAAATGAATGTACTGAATGATAAAATGTTTTAAAAGTCAGTGCAAAAAATAAATACGACGTACAATCAAAATCGATTAACGGTAAAATCTGCGATATTG
>JAQFZC010000346.1:0-56389 GCA_034695205.1 Dicyrtoma fusca | reverse complement strand
TTACAGTAGATGAACTGTGAAATGTTGGAGGAGTGAATTTGACTGTTTGGTGCCCACAAATTCCGGATTTTCCTTTTGATTTCGATTTGGATGCGAATTATAAAGCGCCTTTGTAAACCGTAACTACTACCTATTTCATTCACTTTTGTGAACAGCATGCTTTACGGCACACACCAAGTACGTTACAAATCCACACCACAGTTCATTCAAATTGATTAACCAACTCGCGCACTGCCGTTTATAGGTTGGCTTCGTAAGTCTCAAGTATATATATTTGAATTTTCAATTGGTTTAATAGGATCTGCTAGTATATTTGTGGAGCATGAGCAATTTCATGGTAAGATTGAATTACAATTATATATATATATATTTACGAGACGGCAGGGCTGAGAGACTTTTTGCCGAGATACGCTTCCGAGTTAGAAAAAAACAAAATACATAGGTATAGGGACCCCCATGTACTTCATCTTGATGATTTGGTTGGAGAGTGATGCAAGGAAATATTCCAAATAAAAGTAATCGGTAAAAAGACAAGACATGGCATGACATGACACGTAGGACACCTCTCATAATGCAACTCCTGAGATAGTAGTAGTCAGTCATGGGCATCCATGAAATCGTATGATTCATGAATAATGGGGAACTCAATGATACCAGAATACAAGAATTAGATCATTCTGATCAATAGTGAGTTGTCTGACGGGCTCGTACACTTTTCTAGAACACACGGAAAACACATGAGCAACGAAGCAGAATGATGAATGACAATCGATAATAAATTGTTACATTTTTTTTCTTTCTTTTCTTCTACATTTGGGCTGCGGTCTCTGTTTTTGTTTCTCGCATTCGGCATTCTGAGAAGTGACACAATACAATACTTACTAGTTAGTTAAAGGTACTACTCTCATAATTATTGTTTGTTTGTTTGGTAGGTAGACCAAGTAGGTAAAATAATAATAATATGTTCCCTTTTACTTATTTGTGAGCTCCACATTCATTGTACATATACATATATGTATATCCCTGTCCATAGCCTTTCCAATCCAATGTTTATGGTGAATTATCAATTATGTAAAGTGTAAAGCCAAACGGAGTGAGCCAGAGTAGGTAGGTATACATATTGGTATTGGTAGGATAGCCAATGGACTTAAAACTAGAGTAGGTAAAGGCAAATGATAATAAAAACACCTCCAGGTGATACAGTCACTCACTTTAGTCAGACACTCAGATTAAAGAGAAGTACGGCTATTAAAGTGCAAAGCCAAAATCAACATTAACAAAACACGTTACAGGGCTAGCTACATACATAGTACATAGTGGATTTCCCTTTGGCTTCAAAAACAATTGTAAATTAAATGTTCCATACCTCTCCACCTTTAAATGTTAAACTTGGGACAGCTTTATTACGTACGAGGGTAGGTACGACAGAGTCCACGTAGACAATCAACTGTGCACTAATTCTCCTTGTCCCATTAATTACGCGGTTCAGCGTGGCATGGCGTTGCGTTGGTGTGCGAAGCCAAAAAAAGTTTGATCCCTCAGACTTTTTTTGAAACAGACACAGCAGAGGAATAATTAAATAAATATATTTATATGCCAGCACAAATTAGAGGGAAGCACGTCGTCTTAGACGTAACGTCGGGACAGAGACAGCCGAGCATGACAGAACATTTAGGAGAGCGGCCAATTAATGAACAATAAAGCAATTCAGTGACGATTAACCCGAAGAATCATCGTCACCCTCTTTATTCCGTCGATTGCAATACATATATATATATTCCTAGTGACGTACTTAGGTATATAGTAGATACATAAGAGTACAATTTACGATTTTACGACCACAGCTGAAGAGAACGAACAGCAAAGTGAAGTGGGGTGTAGTTGTAAATAGTATAGCAAGTTGTAAACTGTAAACTATACAAAATGTGTCAAGCTTTTTTCTCTTGAATTGTAATAAAGTCACTTGCATTTTTTTATACGTACCTACATATATGTATGTATCTTATAAGCTTCTATTTTCTATATAGGCAATACAGTAGGTATATGCTACTCATTGCATATATATTTCATTCTTCTTTCGTTCACTATCGTTTTGCACTGGATTCATTGCACTACTCCTGCCCCTGCCTCCTTTGTAATTTCAAAGAATCCCAAAGCCCTAAATAGTGGGTACACCTAGTTGTACGTACGTAGTTTTATAGTTTATATAGTAATTTGTAATTTTAATATCAGTGGGAAGTCTGGGAAGTATTATCTGTACCTCTAATCGTTAGTAGACCCACTCGTGTAGGAACTATAGTAGTAGTGAGATTGTAATTGTATGTCTAATTATAGATACTTTGTATACACTTACTCTTAGCAGAAGCAGAGATATGATAGAAGTCCTTTAATTACTGATTTCATTAATTCAAAGGTGCATTTAGGAGAACTACTCACATAGGTACCTACATAGAGGCAGCTCGTCTTGTAAAAGGTCTCAAGATGAAAGCTGTATATTAGCCTCCTATTATTAAACATGCAGGCAGACTGGGACTGGCACTGTTACAGCATTCAAGGAGTCACTTTCCGTATTACTTTGTGGGAACATCGAACATAGAGAATAAATAGCGAATAGCGACTCGAGTGAAGGAACGTTGACTTGGTTTTTGTTGTGAGATACAAACAAACAACCTCGAGAGGATTCGTTCGTAGATTCGTAAAAGATGCCAGAGCAGAGCCAACATGAGAGGCAACCTGAGACAGGCAAGAATTCATTCCCAATTCCCATTCACCCTAAAAGCATCAGCATCTGAAATACTGAAGGCATACAGATTAAATGTGTATGTAGGTATGTACATAGCAGTAGACAGTATCAATGAGTACGAGAGATTTTGCTCTCGTTCTTTACAACATATCGATGTATTTACCTAGGTATCTTGCACTCCTTGATGCTCGCGGATAGTACCTACTTTGTTAAGTGTATAGTACCTACTTACCTGTGCTGTCAGATTATTTAGTGACTGCGCCAAACTCTCTGTCCGTACAGTCACCATCCCTCTTCTGCTCCTTTAGAGTGAGTTAGTGAAAGTTACCTCAGTGAGTCTGTCTGTGTGTCAGATGGCCCATCGTTCACGTCGTGTCTTGAGAGCACGATCATCCAAAATCAAAAAATCCTGGACTCATTATATTTACATTATCAGAGGGAATGAGCTACGGACCTCAGTTAGACAGAAGAACGTGAACATTTCTATTTCGAACAAATACACTAGCATAGCACAAATACATCAGCATGGGCTTTTTCTAGCCTTGGCTTGTCTTTAAGGCTAGGGCATCATGCTACATACCTAGGTACGTATGTATACCCTCTTATAAAGGAGCTCGGGGTAAAAAGAGAGAGAGAGAGAGAGAAAAAAAGTGAATTGCATCTTTAGAGGATAAATAATGTATGCAGTTGTGCATTTCTTCACTGAAGCTGCTGGTGCAGCCCCACTCATGATAAATAATTACACCGTCATTTTGATTTGCTCTGTACTCTGTGTACTGTGCAGTACTTGACGATCAGGACAGACCTCATGATGTCATGTTGACTGCACAATTTTATCAAAATCAAGTAAGTAGGTAGGTACTTATCTACATTTTACATTTTTACTACATAGTGAGCGGAGCAAATTGCTTGTAACTGAGCAAGTTGGTGTTAAAAATATACAGAGAAAGAACAAGAGAGAGAGAGAGAGACGTGCACCACAGATTCAGATTCAGATTCAGCTTGAGATTGTTAAGTAAGGAAGTAAGAATAAGAAATGATGCTCATTACATTTTTTGGTTCTGTTCTTTCTTCGTTGAAAGGAAGGAATGGAGGAAGTCTACGTCCTTTTAATATGCTGATTTTTCTTGGCGTGGCATTTGGCAGTACATAATAATCGTAATCGGTAATCATAATGACGGTATTATATAGACGTTTAATTTGAATTGCATTGGATTGCATTGCATTTTGCATTGGATTGCATCGTGTCTCCCCGTCGGGGACGAAGGAACGTCGAACAAAAAAAGAAGATAAAAATAATGAAGTGTGTACGATCAAGTATGAATTGTGCCGATCTCGATCTGTCTGTGTCTGTGTGTTGACGTTGAGTTTTTACAGCTTTATTGGACTTGTAATCTGTAATTGTGGTCCCAGCGCTGTTTAGAGGGGATCGTATCATGTGTCATGGGTGCCTTATGGGGTAACCAAAACCCAAGGAATGTATAATTTATCGTGCTGGTTGCAGTATCGCTATTATTATTATTGCTGCACACTTACAAAGAGACTCTAAGGCTTTATGAATTACCTATGTTTATGTATGTAGGTACTCTCACATGGCACATCTCCATCTCCATCATAATCATAATTGTCTTTGTATGACCCAGTGAATCATATCATACGTTTTTTAAGATTATTATTTCTCGACTGACTGCATTATGCACACATTACCGTGCAAGATGCAATGGAGTGCGTAATGTATATATACCTACCTATGTATATATATATATATCTATTGTGCTAATCGTGGATGTGTGTGAGTTTAATAATAATTTTTAATGAGCATGAGAAATGGAAGAAGAGAAAATGGAATTTAAATTATTTATTTTATCCAATTTAGCTAAACTTTATTTAATGGTTTGGTTGGGTATGGATTTCGGGTGTAGACATATGCGAGTGGGAGCTATAGACGTTCGTAAAAAAAGAGAGTAGGGAGTGTATAGGGACATATGTATAGTCAGCCATTGGATCGTGAAGGTAAAAGTCCTAATTATTATTGTTTATGTAATATTTTTGTTTTTTTCAGGTGTGTCTCTCATGCTCCTTCCTAGTCTACTCCGCGTACGGAGCACCACAAAGATCTGTACAATTAGGTGGAGCTGGCCCACGCCCAGTTGGACTCGGAGGACCAGCTTATCAAGACGGACCCCTCTACTCTCAACAATTAGCTTTTGGCCCACCACAACAACTCTTACCACAACCCTCCCAACCTCAGTCCGGAAGAATTCGAATTCCACAGAATTTACAAGCAAATCCACAACCACAAAGACTTCTTTTAGCCCAACCACAACCCCAACAACCCCAACAACAGCAAGCCAAGCCATTCACACTCCAACCTTTCCCAGGGGCGGCGGGTCAACATACCAGACAGCAACAGCCCCTCCTTTTAAAGTCTCCAGGGTCCCCACAGGGCTTGGTCCAAGATGAGGAAGAGTACGAGGATGAGGAGTATGAGGAGGATGCTGCCGCTCAAGCAGCTCCCGCTCCCTCACCCAGCCCAAGACCGGTCCATATTCAACAGAGAGGTCAACCCCTTCGCCTGGTCAGTCCGCAGCAGCCACTTCTTCTCGGCTCACCGGGTCAGCCCGGACCCGGACCACAACGGTTTGTGGTCCCTCAGCAAGCCATTCAACCCCAGGTAAACTGTTAATTACGCTTTTGTTCTGTAATCTTTAGAATACAACTAATTCGATCTTTATTTTCAAAAAATCCCCAGCCGACTCCCCAGCAGATCCGAAGACCCGTTCAACAGCGTGTCATCCAAGCCGCCCCAGCTCCCGTCCAATCTGTCTCACAACCCCAGTACCAAAGTCGTCAGCCTGTCCAACAACAACAACAACAGCAATCCCAGCAGCAGAATAGAAACACATTAGGCTCAGACTCTCGTCTCAAGAACCGTGTCTCCACCCCAGCCCCAGTTCAAACCCTCAACCGCTTCATGAGAAATAACCCGGATGGCTCCATCACATGGGGCTATGAGAATGAGGATGGCACCTTCAAAGAAGAAACTCTGGGGGCTGACTGTGTCGTCCGTGGGAAGTATGGCTATGTGGATCCCGATGGTCAAAAGAGGGAATATGAGTACCAACAGGGCAATCCCTGTGATCCAAATAAGAAAGATCAACCTGAGGAGGAAGAGGAGGAAATCATTGGTGGTCCAAATCGTCAACAGCAACTCGGTGGTCTCTTAACTGCCCGAGCACCCCAGGGACAACTTCAACAACGAAGACCCGCACAACAACAGCAATTAGTCTACCAACAGTAACAATAGGAAAGTTTTTTTTTCCATTTGACATTAGTTATGTAGAAAGAGTAGACACTTTTATATCGTACAGTAGTACAACAACCGATTTCAAAACACCAGCAAACAAAAAAGAACAACAACAATAAGCATCAAACCATGGGATTCTTCAACAATGATTGTAATATCACAAGTACCTGTAAAAGGAGAAGGAGAGTAATTTCATGCTATACCAAGTAATAAGTTGTATTAAAGTCTAAAATATATTTGTATAAGTAATTATAGATAAGTGAAATAATGTTAACTACAATTATATATTATTTTTTTTTACAAAACTATCCATTAATATATTTACTTTAGATATATATTTTATTACCTTTTTATTTGAGAATGAATCCCCCTGAAATGATCTACGGAAAATAATGCGTGTGATATGAAAAAAAAAATAAGACAAAATAAATACTTAATATTACTTAAAAATCAAAGTGCGTTCTTGACAGAATAATTTTGAATGGCTGCCTCGTAATTTTTGTCTCATAATAACTCATATAGAGAAATTTATTATATTTTTTTTTGGCCAGTTATAATTCACAAAATGTATTTTTATTTCGTTTGGTAATATATTTATACGATATATATATATATATATGTATGTAATGTATATTGTTGTAAATATAAATCAGCGATTTAATATGCGAAAAAACTTTTGTGGCTACACAAATACATATCTGTTACATGTCAGATTTCAAAAATCAAATGAGGCATTTTTAGAGGCAAAAATTACTTTGATACGACTGAATGCGAATAAGTAATTATCACATACACAGAAAAATAGTAACGATAAGATATTCATATTGCATTGCATTTTTTTTGTTTTTGAAACGACCATCTAAAATCCGATTCGAATCCGGGGAAGATGTCGATTCCATTTCTGCTTGTGAATTATTGAATCGTTGTTACGTGGTGTGTAGAACGGATGATGATGGCAACAGTTAATGATAGCAATTATTAGTATTATTCTTGTACGTGAAATAATCGCTTCAGCGTACTCACTTTCTTTTGAAACATTACATATGCACACGTATGTAAATGTAAGCATAATATATACGTCTAACGTACTATATGTATCCTACATGGGTAATTTTATGTAGGATTTCTACGGAACGAGGATATATATATATATTTATTTTTTTCGAAAAAAGAAAAATTCAATTCAATTGCTTTTTTCACTAATATAGGTAATTGTATTGTGCACTTCCTTTTTCTACATATTTTATAACTTTGACAAGTTGCGTAACAATTTAATAAGCGACTCTGATAAAATAATTAATGTAAAAGCAACGTATTTACATACGTATAATTTGATTCGAGCTAATTTTAAAAGTAATTATATCATATTTTTATCTACTTGCAAATATATTATGAATTTTTTAAAAATTAATTTCTTCCAAACGTGTTTCCTTTGCTTTCTTTCTTTTTTTCTCTTCAAGCTCAAAACATCAGACCTGACTCTTCTATATGACTTGGAGCTAATTTCAGAATTCAAGTTCAGTTCAGTCAAAAAGCATTTTCAAAGGTAAAATGGACAAGCTTTTATCTCGATCTCGACCGATCCGTCTAGTTTAGGGAGCGAATAGCATAGTATCTCATGTTCATGGCTGAGCTTCATTTTGTTTTTTGTTTTGCATATCTCTAGGCATTCTAGATTTCTAGGGAAGGGTAGTGTGTAGACGAGTGGTGGTGTGGAATTTGGTGGAGTGAAACTTGAATCTTCTAAAAAAACTCTTTTTTATTTTTTGAGAAGGGACAAGACAGAAGGTCATTGTCAATCTCTCATTTCAAGCTATTTTTTTGAGCTCTGTCCAATATATATTTAATAATATTTTTTAATATAGTTTTTACTAGCTACATGAGTTAATTGGTATAGGGGCATTGACGGCCACTGGATAGAGAACAGATCCATTCTCATGGAGATTGACTCCAGTGTGAGAAACAGAGGCTGATGCTGGCAATGTGAGATTTAGATTGTTGGGTGATAACCGCTGGGCCCCGCTCAGTCTGTTGTAAAGGGATTCTTCAATCAAATTCGCCAATTTATCACGATCAGCCTGAGACCAGAACAAACCAATTCGGTCACAAATCCTTGAAACATCGGCTAACCTTATCAATGGGTCCTAAGCCCACTTGGAACCAAAAAATCCAGCTTTTCCGTCAGCTTCCAAAACTTAATACTATATTTTTCCTTTCAAATGTACATCGTACGTCACACTGCTCAAGCTTGCGAGAAGAAGTCAATTTATATTTGTTAAAATACATAAATAGTCATGATTTTATTTGCAGTGCCGGGAGTTCCACCCATTAAAACTGACGAGTAAAGAATAAACCAATGAAGAAATGAACCAAAACTGCAGCTTAGTCTATTCTTCGCTGTAAATTAAATAAAATCTATTTTTTCGTCTATTGCATTGATCTGTCTACAGTTCATTATAATCTGCAACGCTTTAATGAGCTGTTTAACTTAAAAATCTGTCAATCTGTTTCACCAATATTTGCTCTTGAGACTTCTAAGAAAATTCTACAAGTGAAAAATAAAGTACTAACAAAAGCAAGTTTAAACTACTACTACTGTAACTTAAAAATTATCGTGAAAAAAAATAAGAGAACGGAAGCTGCAGTGAATTGAAAAAATAAATACTTTTAACAGGTATACAGTTACAAAGAGAAAAAATGGTTCCAAGTTAAAAGGTTAATACCAAAAAGCTGCTGAAAGTTAAAATAGATATATTGCATTATATTATTATGTGTTTGCCTCATGAATGAATCCATAGAAAACTAGTTCGCCGGCTAACTCGAAGGCAGTATCAGTCTCACTAACAACACAGGATAACTGACGGTTCATCTTATCGTCCATTCTGACCAGAATTGTCATCTAAAAAATGACACAGAACAAAAAAATCTCTCAACAAATATAATGAAAGTATGGTCTTATGTACGAACTACGAAATGAGTTTGGTTGTCGCTTTGAAACGTTTACCTGACGTTTTTAAAAAAAATGTAATAAATATACATAAAATAGTAGTAGTAATATATATTATTTAAACTTGTATAAAAATTGACTACAGCGTAACAAGTATGAATTAACACAATAAAACATTTTTCATATTATGTACGGTTAGACTTTTGAGCAAAAGTATTTTAACTATCCCTTCATTTTTGAGATCACTGAATACGTGTACGCATCTCATCATTACATTATCATCTTTATCACTACTGGCATCATCATTCATTAAGTACCTGGGCATCATTTCTATTCTATAAGTATAAAAAGTAATTAGGAAAATGTGTAAGGCAAAATAATAAATATAATGAATATTTTGTAATACAAGGAGTCCAGGTCCTTCTTCTCTAGCCTTAACATTGCACATCATATTGACAACTCGTCTATTTTCTAGGTCCAAAGGCTCTGGGCTGGCTGACTTCACACTATCTACAACTTCCGGGGTGGAAATTTGCTGTCTTGGAGGTACAGGCGGATGCGGAAGTTCAAAACAAGTCAAAGGATAGATTCCAAGTCTATTACAAAAAAAAAATTCAAAGTGTTTCATTTACAAATTACTGAATTAATGCCCGCCGGACTAATGTTAACATTTCAAATTATTTGACACAATGTCGACACAGACTTACTTCACATCTTCAACAAATTTCTCCAATTTTTCTGATACAGGAACATCGGACAAACGAAACTGCACGTTGTTAGAAACAGTCTTATCGGGATCTTCACTGGAAATATTATCGGGATGCTTTATCTCAGCAACTACAATTTCGGGACCGTAGTGCCTATGCAGTACTTCATCTGTTATAGTCTCTGATATATTTGCTAAAATACACACAACAGGATTAATTATTGAGACTAGGTATTCTTTCTGAAACATGTCCTTGAATTATTGTTTTTTAATTAATTTACCTGCGGAGTCAACTAGTGCATGGGCCGACAATAACTTTAGCGAGGGTACTTCAAACAGTACTGGATGAAAGAGGAGTTCACGTGCAGTCGGTCTTTTATCTGGGTCGTGCTGGAGGCACTTCCGTATAAAATCGTTTAATGGTGGCTCTTCCTGGACCTCCAATGACTCAATTGTTCGATTTATATGATCTTCGGTAACCATTGTACCCGAATCACCGTTCCCTTGAATCTCCAAGGCAGCCATCTCCAGGGCACACATACCGAAAGAATAAATGTCCACGGAAGAAGATAGTGCCGGTGACGCTTCTACAAAGCAAAAATCCCACTTGTTACACTGAAACATACTTCCCCTACCCCAATAAATAAATATATTGACGGATTTCTACAGCACTAAACCATTTCTGGTGAAGCAACGTAAAAAAAATACAACCCCGTTACTATCTAAGACATCATCAGAAACAAAAGCACGGCACAATAAAATTACGCGATTCATTTACACGGAAATTGCATTACATTAACAGCCAAAACATCTTGAATACCTTTAGAATCGGATGCATCTGGATTCACCATATTATTCTCTTGGTCCTCTGAAAGTTCAACCCCTCAAAAACAAATACAAAAAACTAAAAACACATTCATAAACACCACAGCGAGCAACAAACAGGGCACCTTTCAACCAGCACTGTTCTTGTCACTTTTATTTCCAAATACAACAGCACACAGCATACACTCCACTGTGTATGTCTTTAAAAAAAAGGTTATACAAACCCGAACTGATGTGTCATTATAAAATTAACTAAAACAGCGCATTCGAGTCTCAAAAATCACTTGAAGTCTTTAAATCAAACCTGACAAACAAAACACACTTTTTTAATAAACAATTTTGAAAGAGAAAAGTAGCAGTTGACGATGGATATAAACCTAATACGTCAATGTACTCATTCCCCGCTTCTCATAAACTAAAGTGGCAATCAAATACAAACGTTGTTTCACTTTTGGAGATTTACTGTTCAACTGACGATGAAAGCTGACTGTGTAACGAGTAGGAAGTAAAATTTTCAACTAATTTAAGATGCTCTCGAAGACAGGAGACAGGCAGACAGAGTGTCGTCGTCAGTTCGTCAGCTACACGGTAATGACTACAATGGTACAAAACAGACAGACAGTCGGGAGAGGAAAGCGGGGTCAACAGTAAATTGAATGTGCGTGTAATACCCTGAAAGTATAAGTCAAACAAGTGTACCACTCTCACTCTCTCTAAATTTTCATCGAAACTCTCAACCACAAATTATGTTGGTGTAGGCATGCATTGAGACTCGAGAGGAGACAGCGGGTTCGAAGAAAACTTATAGGTAGTATGCTAAAAGAAACGGGAATCATCCATATGTACATGGGTAGGTATATAGTCATAGTAATATACAGTGTATAGATCTTATATATTATACGTGCAGTTTTGGCTTTAGTACTGAAATCTTGGGTTCTGTACAAAAGTGAAGTACAAAGAAGGCATACATAAACAGAATGAAGATGAGATGAGGTTAGAAGAAAATAGCAAATAACTCGCCAAGCTCTGATGCACATACTTTGAAGTAAGAAATAAATTTAGACTTTAGACTTACTCCCATATTCTGGAGCAACAAAATGTAGATTCTTGATGTTGTCTCGGCACGATTTGACATGGTGATGAATCGCATCAGGGGCCACTGTTCCAACATTACCACACACTATTTTAATACGTACATACATTTTGCCAAAAAATTATAAATAACCCATTACAATTTATTTTTCTCATTTCACTGCAAACGACAGCCTACACTCCCTTGTCAACAGAACAGGACACCTTCAAATAAAGTCTATTATTTGGTCATATTGAGCCAATTGTCACATCACTATCCATAATATTAAACTACAAACTTCCCAACTTTTCTTCGCTCCCTTTTATTAAATCGCCTCAAATTTTCTTCTGATTTAAAAGTCAAACGATCATACATAATTTACATAACCCGTTTTAGTTTTCCTGAATAAAGTTTGATCAAATAGGAAAAATGGAAATAAAATTGAATTCACTCATCTGTGCTAGATTTCCCAAAACCCACGTCGTCATCTTTAATCTAATGGTAACGTGGGGGAGTACACTAATTCTTTTACCGATTTATTGCTTCTTCAGAGCAACTCAGTAAAGGTTTAGAAAATCAGTGGTACTAGAGGAACGGCTAAGCCGAGTATGCGATTTCATTGTACAGTATCCCCTACAAATCAGCTTTTATTTTCATAGTTTTTTCTATAATGTAGTACCTTTATTAGGACCCTCAGCTCCACGACTAAAATCGTAAAATCGCCTACTAGATTATCTACCTATATTAGTTTTATCTTGTTACCTAGTACCCAATGACCAAACTTACAGCTAGCCATCCTGGCTACCCATCCATTTCTGAATGAGCTTGACTTCATCTTAACGGAAAGGGTACTTCCCAACTAGTTTTATGCTGTTCTAACTTGCACTTTAGCTTCGTATACCGCTTTACTATATTCCAAACGAATCTATTAATAAATAAATACTGAGACTGGGAGAGCCTCGTGGCATAAGGGTTGTGAAACATACAAGTATCCGACCTACCTGATCCAATCTTGACGAGACCGTTGTGCTGTATAAAGATGGTATCACAAGTCAAATTCCCATGGATTATCGAAGGTGAACAGGAATGCAAATAGCTGAAACAGAATGTAGACCAAAAAGACTTTGAATGAAATATGTTTAAAGCAGGCCGGAACCGTCATTAATAACACGAACACCATTAAAATTCTTGTGTCTGTATGTAGTAAACTAGTGTAACGTACAACCCAGTACATTTAACGCAACATTTACACCACGACAAATAAATGTCCGGAGGTGTACATGTTTTGTCTCTATGAAATCTAGTAAGATATGTAATGAAGAAATTTACGCGAGAAAAATGAAATGCTATATCTCCTCCTGTAACTCATAAAGTTGAACCACACTCAATTTTCAAAACTTGTAAAATACAGACACTGTGCCGTTTAGTTCATCTAACGACCAAAATTTTTTTTAAAACTACCTCAGAGCAGATAAAATCTGTGTGCACCATCTTTTCCAAGCCTGAAGTGGAAGCTTTTTTGCATTTTTCTTGGTTTTCTTTAAAAAATTCTTTAGCGATCCTGAAGACATATACTCTGTGATGAACACAACCTAAAAATAAAAAACAGGGAAATTAAAATTAATGAATTATGTACAATCCACCAAGCAAGTACAGGAAATAACGGCTACTAATAATACAGCAACAGCAGTGATTACAACAGTTTTACAAACAAGTTTTATAATGGCTGTACTTCCATCATCCAGATTTGATGCTACTACATACATTAGTGATCCTAATTCGAGTAAGTACTTACATTATTTCCTTAACTTACTACTTCAGTATATTTAATTTACTAAAACTCAATACTACAGACCTCTAGAAGTGTTTCGTGAAATGAATGCTGAAAGAATGAAAATATCTACCTACAACTACTGCGCAACTATTGAAAAACTTCATACAAATACAATGCGCCCACCTACAAGTATAACAGAATGTCCCTATGGGGTTTCACGGCTTCATCCAGTACCATCTTCAATTTTCCTGCTAATTTGACGTTACTAGTGGCTTTTGGTCACTATAACGCTGAAATTATTTTTTTCATGTATCTAACCATGCACCACATAATTCAAAATTATTTTTATTTACTTAAATCAATGGAAAATATTAATTTATTTTAGCTTTTAGTAAAATAAAAAAACCGCAAATAGGTAGGTATTCTTTACTAAAGTAAATATTCTAAATCGTACGAATACCAATAATACCGATTTCGAATGTTTTCGTAGTCAACAACTGTCTTGTTCGAAAACTATTTGTCAAACACCCCTTGGTTTAGTTTTTACTGCTAAATTTGAAAACTACGTCATTTTCGATGAGCAAATATAAAAGTTTTATTATTTTTAGTAATAAAAATATCAAAAAACTCAATTTTATAGCTATTAATTGCAAGTTAAAACAGAAAACACTAAATTAGGGTAATAGTATTCGCATTCGTAAAATATGAATATCAAAATACAAATATCTCATTCAGAAATGTTGCAAGCTCGCTGCATTTTAAAGATCGGTTCTGTATAACTAACCATTTTAATATTTTTATTCGTTGTGATAAATGTGTTGGAATTACTGCCTGTCGAGGCGGGCTTAAATAATTGAGCCAACTGTGTCTGTTTTTTTTAAACATTTTAACTCATGAAACATTGACACTTTGTCCTTTTGTTAACAGGCTTGCGTTGATTTTTGTCAATCAATTGCCCAGTTTTAAAAAACAAATTTTTGCTGTCTAAGACCTTGATTTCACGTGCAGGTTTATCCATTTTATATTAACTTTAACTATAGTTAGTTTATCCATGATTAGCGTGTGAAATCCGCACTAATCATAGTTTTTACCCATGGTTAGTGCGGATTTAACACGCTAATCATGGATAAACTAACTATAGTTAAAGTTAATCATGGTTAAAGTCGCAAGTGAAATCAAGGTCTAAGCAAAAAATTTAAAGTTAGACTATCGTACATTTGTAATATGAAATACAACTTTAATATTGCAGCATTCAATAGATTCTCAACAATATTCATGTGGTAAGTGCCCGTTGAAAATTATGCGGGCGTATAGTATTTTGAAAAAGTATTTTGTACTTCATCGACTGCATGCATTATTTTATTGCTGTTGTAGCCTGCCCAATCTACTTAAGTACACAATACTAATAATTCAATCTAGCATTCAAGTGATGAGCATGTATTATGAAAAATAAACCATTTTAATGGTATATTTTTACTCGGATATTTAAAAACAATTACTGTAGTTAGAATCTGCGAATTGCAAAAATTAAAGTTACCCGAATTTTGGTTCATATACCTAAAGCTAAAGGGACGTAAACACCGAGCAATTCTCGAGTTGGCGGTTCCGAGTATAGCATGAAGCTCCACCTAAAATCTCGAGCGGAACCACTTTACCTCTTTCCCACTTTAAGCGTAACAAGTTTGAAGTCAATTTAATTGCAGAAAATTGAAATAAACTGGACCACTGGACGTCATGCAAATAGCAACGGATATTTAGGTTGGAAACAAATGTCCTAAGACAATGTGTAATGAGAACTGATAAGATCATAAGTCAACTTATTAACTAATTTGTTACGCTTCGTTTCCCTTCCCTTCTTTAAGTAAAACAATTAGAATAAAAAATAAAGATAGATAATAATAAATAACTGGGCCACTAACAATAACTAATCAAATCGAAATGGAAGTTTAAATATTCCAGTAGGAAAAGTCCTTCAAATAGTTTTAATTTAATAATAACACCGAAATACATAACCTACTACCTACTTACAGGTATCTGATCTAATACCATACACTGAGTTCCTTACAATACCTGTAATTTCCTTCTCTACTGTCAACAAGTTTCTCAGTTCCACTGTGCTTTTAAATACATAATGATTTTTAAACACTTACTTGGCTTAAGCCAGAGTAAACCAAATAATAATAATAAATTGCAATTAAAAAAATTTAAAAAAAATCATACATTTACTTACACGTTGCTCAATAAAATTCGTATATAAGCAGTGATTGTGAATAAACTTTCAAAATATTTAATTTTAATACTTTCCAATTAATTTAAGCAATTTAATTGCGCACGGTGTATTTGTAAAATTTTCAACCCTAGAGTAGCCCTCTGACCAAATTGCAAGTGTAGGTAGTTGTTCAGGAAACGGTGCAGAGAGAACTGATCGACTCAAGGCGTTTAGTATAGAAGACAATTTTTGCTATCTCTAATTTTACACAGTAATTCTGAATAACCATACTTCTTGGTGATTGCTGAATTTTCTTATTTAATTCATACTCCATTCTTGAAAGTAAATTACCGTCAATGATTGTAAATATCAGCACTCAGAATTTGTTTCACATACCTATATTAAAGCTCACTTCTTTATTTTAGGGTTTTAGAGCTCATTAAGTCTCCATATTTGAGTAGCTTTCACATGTGTTTGATGTGTTCTACATACAAAGATTTCTTTGATGTTTTCTAAAATGCATTATTAAGCTAAATTAAGCTAAAGGAAGGATACAGCATCAGAAAACTAGAAATATTCTGGGGATGGGTAGTACAGCAACACTCGTTTTTACATACCTACGTGGCCGCTTAAAAGTCGGCCGTCGCGCCTATGCTGGAATAAGGTCATTGAAATAGTTTGAAATTGTAGGTATTGCTTTCTGTAGATTTGTTTCGTTTTTAATTTGAGTCTGTAATTCCATAGTTCTTAAAAACGTTGACTTGACTACGAACTATCTAACTAGATTCAAGTAGTCAAGTCCGCATTTTTAAGAACTGTGCAGTTACAGAACCAAAGTAAAAATAAACATCGTAAGACCCAAATTAAAAATTCTAAATCTACAGAAAGCAACATTACAATTTCAAACTATTTCAGACACCGTACTCCGGCTTGAGCGTAGGTCGACTTTTTAGAGGCCTAGGCTCGCCTATAAAAACTATTGACTTTTTGGTTACCACCCGCACCCAGGCTCTGACTGCTTTTCTAAATAAAATCATCAAAATACTAAATTAGATGGAATCCTCTTACAACAACACCGCCCAGTTACATGAATGTTGAGGTAAAAAGCAGGTAGTATTCAAAATAACGCCGTACAAAAAATATATTTTTGATATATACTTTATTAGATCTAACTTACTCGAGGCTTTTCTGTGTTAGTTTCCATCCAGTACTTATGGAATTTGACTATGTTAGGATGCTCTAGTTGAGTCAAGTTGTCAAAAACTTGAGTGATCTTTTCTTCTTGAGCCTTCAAGTTCTTTCTTTCAGAAAATCGAACTTCATTCCAAACAACTTCGACCCCCTCCTCCGTGTCCATAGCCAGATAGGCACATTCAATTCCAGGAACATCTCGTTGGTCCACCTGTAATCATAAAAAATCAAACGTTATACATACAGGAAGTCGACCGACTAGTAAGTAGAATGCACCTTTTTTTGGAGGTACAATAACATTGGAATTTATTTACCAATTATACACCCAATTGTAGCATGTTCAAAGACGCAATTAAGCAAAACTCAATCAACTAAATAGCCATATAATTAATCCTAATTAAGTCAATCGACAAAACAATTAAGGCATAATCTTAATGACAGTTTTAACCCCAGAATCAGTGTAAATATCAGTTTTAGCAAACTGTACAAAATGAGACGATGACTCTCCTCAGCTGCCAGTTTAGAAACTAAATGTGTCGTTCTGTAACTCCCATGGAAGGTGGCGTTCTAGAATCTGTCTTTACAAGACTTTTTACATTGAAACTTTGAACTCATTTCGTGACGAACTGCGACTGGCACTGTGGCACACACACACAGTACAGTGCAGCTAGGAACTGCAGATTGCAGTGGCTGCAAAGTGCAGGCCTGCATTGGCAAAAGTTGTTGTCAAACCGCTATTAATAATCAAAAATCAATAATGGTTAGTATGCATAATGCATCCTTTAAAATCTCTTCAACCTCAGCGTCTTCCTATGCGATTATGCTAACCTATTTTTTGTTTGTTTGCTCATTGCTGTCGAATGCACCATATGAGGAAACATTCAATGTCTTCCTTTTTATTCATTTTTTGTGTGAATTTGATTAGGAACTGAACAATATAATAATAACATGCAATCAACATTCTTCAATAGATGTAAAAAAAACTAGAAGCTACTTACTACAAGTTATTTCCTGCAAACATTCTCAATTATTAACGTAGAATATATTAGGTATGTATACAACATATATACTGAGTCCAAAGGGCTATCCTGGTTGGAGGACAGTGTCAGCTTTGTTTTGAGTAATAAAGTATGTCTTTCTCTCCCTAACTCGCTGCTTTACCTAACAATACCTGCGAATTACTCGACATTGTTATTATCTTTAACTAATTTGTTACCATTTAGCTAAATTATATGTTTTTGTGTAGGCAAGTTTAACTACAATATGCAATTTCTAGGTCTAGGGCCACGTAGTAAGGTTGAAGGTATTCGACAACATGTGTAAGTACATAGGTGACACGTTAGGTTACACAAACCGGTACGAAAACATTTGCGAAACAAGTAAATTAAGCGCAAAATAAAAGCATGAGTCACTACTATGTACTTGTACTAGGTACCTGACACTGGGAACGGATGACGGGTGGGCTTCTACCGTGAAGTACAATAACGATGTAAAAATATACTCTCGAGATAGTTGGCGAGGTCCCCTGGCTCATTAACTCACCTGGTTTAAAGGGCTATTTAGCCTCTAAGTAGCCGTCGCAGGATTTAGCGACACTCTAGCATTTGGCCTATACATGAATACAGGTGAGTTAATGAGGCAGGGGACCTCGCCAAATATCTCGAGTAGTACCTTCATTTCCTAAAACTGCCTTTACACACCAGATACTAAATAAGTAGATATTATTTTACTACGAACTACGATGTAATTAGCAAAATGTAAATTACAGTGCCTACATTAATTCTAAAGGTGTACCTGGGATGGGATTAGCTAAACCAAAACTTAATAGGCAGGATTTAATATTATCATTAAAAATGTAACAATTGACGTCATCCCACTAAAATCGAAAACAACAAAAATAAAATGCAGATCTAGGTATGTATATTGATCCTGTAACAGATCAATAAATGACTTGACGATTTGTTGTTTGTGGGATTATTGGGCTGGGAATGCACCTACTCATTTGCATGCATTTTAATATTGGACATCAAACTTTTAACAACAACAATAATAAAAATCGTTTAATCTGGACTGTGGACATAAACACCTAAGTATGTATGTACCTATTAAACAGGGACTTATACATAAATAGGTACCTATGCAATGCTGAAGATACACCCTAGGTGTGCCAAAACAAAACGCAATTAATTCCGTCTACAGTCTACAGCTCAATGCTATGCAGGTTACATAATAATATACATAACAAATCCCTTCCTAAAAAGTAGTAGAAAGCTCGATTCTTTTCGTTAGCTCAATAGAGTTTTAAGCACCAAGATTTTTACGCTGCACTCGCTCTGTGTTTGCCTTAATAAAAACGACTTGGGATTAGTTAAGTAAATACCTAGGTTAGGTACTTAATTACATTTATAAAGAAAAGGAATTCTAGAAGAGAGCAAATGTTGTCTCAGAATTTGTACGGAATGTAAAGCTCCAACCGCCTGACATTCTGATATGCAGTCAAAATAAATATGAGAAGTACATTCTTGAACATCAATCCCTGTTCCCGAATTAATCCGTGTGAAACACGTATAAAAACTAAACATTCAAGTAGACACTTACGTCCATGGATTTTTTATATGGTCAATACTTGATACGCAATTTGTTTGATAAGGACTCAAGTGAGTCAATTGTATTTATAAAAGTACCACCATACTGTTGGCAATACTCCATTAACTCCAGACTTACATACAAGCAAGTATTAAAAAAACGAAATATCTGAATTCTCAAACAGTTAATCTTTTAAAGGGAAAAATGTCATTCATTTCGTAAGTGCAAACAGGAGGCGATGACAGACTCATACGGAAATAATTTGATAGAAATTTAATAATTTAATGTGTCCTCACGCTTTCCAAAACGCCGAACCTTTATCTAGATTTAAAACTTCACAAGTATGTGCCTACTCATTAATGTCTAAAATGAAAAGGACAAATCATAAATTAATTCTGAAATGAATGGATCCTATTCACAGGTCATGTCATACATGCTCAATGATCCCTCCCAAGACATGAGTCATTCCAAACATAATACTCATGAATTGTTTGTTTTTGTTCAGGAACAAGGAATGACGAAAACGACAATAATTATTATTATTGTCACATTTGATGATACAAAGGACTTGAATCGACCAAACAATTTATATCTTCATTAACTTCAGAACTTCGTCAAGTAGAAAGCTAATAAATAATAAACGTAGAAAAGAAGTGAGTTTTATGATCAAAACATCCAACATCACACAAATGACACCCCAAAAAACTCAAGAAATCAAAACAATCAACAATAATGAACTCAATGAAGCACGAATGACGAAATAATTTGAAAAAAAAACAATTATTAAAGACAAATGAAATCACCTCTTCTCGTCTCTTGGCCCATCGTCCACATGGACTTTCTTCTAATATTTCACTCTCATCATCCGAATCCTCTCCACCATCCGGGGAGACCGTAGTTCTTTGCTCATTATGGTCATTACTGGACCTGCTCCCAGTCATTGCCAACCCCGGAAGTCCCTCAAAAAATGACGACGATGGCTCTGATACTAAATTTCCACCAAAATACACACACACACACACTATATCAACTATAAATTAGCACTGGGCTTAAATACACTCTCTAATCAACTACTCAAGTACTGACTGACTGACTGTCTCCGATAATAGAAAATATATTATCAACAATTTACAATTTAATTTCAAATCCGTTGGAACACCGACGAATCAATGTAATATGAGTAATAGACTGTCGTTGACTCGTTGCTCGTTGAATGCTGAATTCCCCGACAACTTTCAACTTTGTAATTCCAAAAACGATTCCCAATATTTTCAACCTTTGACCTTCAACTTTTGATTTTTTTGCACACCACTTTAAGATTTTTCACTGTGACTGTTGACTGTACTTTACTTTTACTTACTTACTTACAACACTACTGACTGGTGACTGGACTGTCTTGTCATCAACAATTGACAATACTTGTTTTAAACTACACGTACTGTTGACTGTTCGATTCTCAAAAGCAGTCAGTCGACAGACAGGAAGGATTATTGTATGGAAGAATTGGTGACTGACTGGAAATGGAAAAATGGAAATTTGAATTTATTTTTGAATGAATTTGCTCAAGAATCCTCAGTTGCTTCCAGATTTCAAAATTTAAAGTATACAGTCACAAGCAAGATGTAGAGAGAGAGAGACGGAAGTAGGTACGGAAGATTGCTTTGAAGACTGAGTTGAAATTGAAAAATGTAATTAAAATTAAAAATGTTGAATGTAGTAATAATAATTAAATTGAATAAATGTTGAATGTTGAAATGTAAACTGTCTTACAGTTACAGTAGTGACACTGTAATGATGATAACCTACTCGATTTCTGTGCAGAGATGAGACTAGAGTTCTCCGGTGGTTTACCGATGTAATTTATATTTTTTGGTCGAAAAATTCAATGGAATTAAGCGACTCGTGTGACTCTGTGTGAGTACTACGGTGTATTACGGTGCAGTGTGTCGACTCCGTCTCTTGTTTACAGCACCAAAGACCTGTGCGAGGAGACCAAACAAGTCAGAGACGAGAGTCTAAAAAAAAACACACTGTGTAGACTTTCAATGAAAGACTTGCAAAGACTTGCTCAAAGGATGAGGAACATACTTTGAATTTTTTTCTGTAGTTTTCCGTACTCATGGTGTAGCTACCTGCGGGCTGTTGCCAAGTCGGAGGCTCAGTTCCAGTGATGTCGGCTCTCATTCCATAAATTTTTGCCCTACCCTCCTTTACTACCGTCAAGTCTCTATTAGTAGACACACCCGCTCTGGTAGTGGACGCGCTCTTGTAGTAGCCGCGCTTTGATAGCAGGGCCCGCCTCTAATAGAGACAAGGAACCTTTCAAGTACTTCCCTAGTAACAAGTAACAGTGTAGAAATGTGTATTTTTTGAAGAAAATAAATACTAGGTTTTGCTTTTGCTCTTTTTTGAAACGTAAATATCATAATTTTGTTCTTCATTTTTAAAACGTAAATTAATATTGTAATTTTGATCTTAATTTTTAAATCGTAAATATTGTAATTTTGATCTTAATTTTTAAAATGTAAATATTGTAATTTTTCTCTTTTTTAAAACGTAAATATCGTATTTTTCTCTTTTTTAAAACGTAAGTATTGTATATAGCTCATTTTTTAAAAGTTAATAGGTCACGTAATTTTGCTCTTTTTTAAAAGGTCAATAATGTGTTTAGTTCATTTAAAAAAAGTTAATATCCCGTTTTGCTATTTTTTAAAACTTGAATATTGTGTGTAGCTCATTTTTTTAAAAAGGTAGTTGGTATCGTAATTTTGATCTTTTTCAAAACGTGAATATTGTGTTTAGCTCAAATTTTTAAACGATAATATTGCGTTTTGCTCTTTTTAAGATGTAAATACTGTGTGTTTTTTTTTTGAAAACGTAAATTAGTCGAGTTTTATGCTTTTTGAAAGTCTGAATATACTGTGTTTCGCTCTTTCTGAAGACGATAAATTAATGGCATGTTGCTCTTTTTTTTTACAACGTAAATACTCTGATTTTTGCTCTTTCCGAAAACGTAAATATTGTGTTAAGCAGTTTAGCTCTTTTTAAATAGTGAATTTAACAAGGTTTGCCTGTTTTGGAAGCTTTCTCGTTACTCAATTGTTGGGCCGTCATGGTTGAATGGTGCCCAATCTCTTATTTCCTATGTTCCTATGTTAGACCTTGATTTCACTTTTGCGACTTTAATCATTGTTACCTTTAACCATTGTTAGTTTATCAATGATGACTATGGTGTAAAATTCGCACTAATCGTTGTTAAAAATGTGCGGATTTGATAACTTAACAACTGTTAAAGTTAATTACTGTTAAAGCTGCAAGTGAAATCAAGTTTTTACTACAGCCTGTCATGTATACGAGGACTGTTGACTGTGTAAATGCATCCCGTCTATCTTTATGTACCAACTATTCTAGTAATTCTTATTTTATTATTAAAGCTCTTAACCAGGAAAAAGTGTCTGGCCCTACCCTATTATTATTTATTAGAAAAATCTTGATATGAAGAGTTTGTTGGCAAAGCGAGCACAGTCCATCCATGTTAACTTTGCAAAAACCACGATTATCCAAACTGGAGTTATGATGTCAACGTTTTTCATAGTAAAGATGACCACACGTCTAGCAATTATTAAAATCTGTCCATGTTGTCGTTGTGTGATTTCAAAAAAAAATTAAATTTGAAATATTGGACTTAAATCGCTTTGCCAGAAAACACCATTAGCTTCCATTATATTCACTAAAAGTTTTTTTTTCTTTCAAAAACTAGAACTTTAGCCTATCAAAGAGTATAGTTGATATGAAAATTTGGAGGTCAAGGGCCACTGCTCTTATACACTATTTTTAAAAAGTCGCTGAAAACTTGTTTTTTGGCAAAACGAATTTAGTCAATTTAATGCTAATTAATAGGACTAATAGTGGACTTGTTGAAAAAAAAAACGATTGCTATGCTTGTAAATATTCAATAACAAACGATTTTTGAGGGAATTTAAAAAAATAGTTCCTGTGACCTTTGAACTTCAGAATTTCACCTTAAATTGTCTGTAGTACAAAGATATACAAAGATTGGCTAAAAAACTCCTTGTTGAAAAAAATGAACTTAACTCGTTATGCTAAGAAGCTCTTCATATTATATTAAGCCAATAAGCATCAATCTCCTAAATTAAACTAGATAACACTATACCTATAAGTATATCCCTAATTCTATTTCCCTGATTAATTCAAACTAGGTAGGTAAAGAACTTACTCGAACTTTTTCCACATTCCAGATCCAGATCGCTCTAGCCGTGTAGCTATCAATTATAAATTCACGAATGTCATCGCCATCGGCTCTATCATTTGATTAATACATTCAAATTGGATAATAATTATCAAGTCTGTTAAAGTTTCCCATTCTAACGGTAGAGATGGCGGCATTATGTGATATATTATAGGGAGTAGTGCAGTGCGAATGAATGTGGAAAGAATAATTAAAATCTCTACCAGCACAATGTACTCGTTGCCCCATTTCAAAAAATACTGTTAAGGACTGTCAAAGTGCTCGAGCGACTCATCGAATTCGTCTAATTAATTATAATCAGTGGATGTCTGTATAATCCATGCATTTAAGCAAACAAATGCAAAACGTGCTTCATTCCATTTCAAAAGGACAGTTGACAATTGCATAAATATCCCATAAAAACATAGCTGTTACTCATAGTTTCAACTCGCACTGCTCACTCGAATTTTCTTTTCCTTTTATTTATTACCATTTTAAGTAAATCAAGAGTGCTATTCGTATTACCTAGTTAAGTATGGGATGCATCAGTGATTCGGTTCAGGCATCAACAGATAGGTAGTTTTGCATTTTATTTATGAGCTCTATGTACTCATCCCTGGCCTATTTTGAAGCGCAGTGAAGTCCGACAAATAAAAAAAAATTATAATTTACTGTTGTAAGCTAAGCTACTTGTGCTGGGCTCGTGGAATGGGAGCCGTAAACCCCTGTCGTCTTCTATGATTCTATGTGTTGCAATACTGCAATTACAAAAGCTGATCATATGCCAAAAAATCAAAAAATAGAACTATGTAGCATGTAGCGCTATCCCAATTCTATTTCTTAAAAAGTCTAGCGCTATCGCAAATAATAAAGTTTTTCTGTTTTGTCAATCAATCAATGTACTCATCGCATTTATAGAGAAATGTAACTCTTTGTAACTTCGTTGCAACGTCACTGTACAGCATTTTAAAAATTTGCATTTTTCAAAAGACAAAATGCAAACCAAAATAAGGCAAAACATGATTTTTACATCCCCAAGGCTGCAATGCCTTGTTTCCTTGAATCTTTCTTGGGTCGGAGCGGAATTTAACCTGCTTATAATATTTCTCCAGTGCCCCAGCCAGTGCAGTGCCAGTGCATTGCATTGCATTTCCTTAATACATACACTACACACAGTCTTGTCTCAAGTTCAAGAACAGCTAACTACACCTTGTTATATTAGATATATATTAAAATAGGGCATTGTGAAGCAACTTTCTAAATTCCTCACACTGCACTGGTCAATGTCATCAAGGTCAAAGATGGGTTGACAAAGGGATAAGGGATGGAAAAATTAGTTCCAGTACTCCAGTTCACTTCCAGACGCCAAGCACTACACAAACTACTACAGACTACAGACAAGACAGACACAAACTTACAAAAATATAATTCCAAAACATCATTTAATACGTTTTTACCCAAAGTTTTTTTCTTCTTACTACTATATCAATATTAGCAAGAGATCTTGACATTGATCTACACCCTCACGGCTCCTACTGATAAAGAATTTGGAATTTGACTATTTGACTAAGTTACTACAAAACCAAGCTACCTTTGTTTAACTACAACAAGCAATCCCTATCAACTATCAAAGTAGTTATTTAACTAATAAACTACTCTGAACTTTCAACTGTTGACTGCTCTCTCTACTACTACATACAACGAGAAACGGAATTGCTATTGCTACTCACAGCGTTACAACAACTAACAACCAAAACTGATTTTTTAAGCATCTGACTAAAAGCTAACATTGTAAGTTTGTCCTGAGGTCCACACGGGCTATTTTGTGGCCTTTTAATTATAAAATATATTCGATTTGATTAATTATTGTAAAGCATGAAATACATTCATTCAGTAGTACATGAGTAAGTAAGACTCGTGGCCCCGTCATCATCATCATCGTCTCTCTTTCCCATAAGTTTATCACGCATCAGGAGCATTGAATCTATCTGTCCTGTCAGTCTCACCAGTCCAGTACTAGAGTACATACGGTTGACAGTTGACAGTGTTTTAACTACCACCCTTAAGTACAGAAAATATAATTAAAAGTATTTAATTGCGTTTCTACTCTTCTTTCAGCAGTCAGTCAGAGTCAAATTCAGGCCTTTTAACGTTGAGTTGTGAAATCTGAGAGCCTCCAGAAATAAGAAGTATGAACTTCCTTTTTTTTAAGAGCTGACAAAATTTTTGTCATGGAGAGTGGGGCAAAGCGTCCGTTTGGAGTCATTTGTATTTTTTGAAGAGGCTAAAAGTCCCAAAGACTTTCCACTCAGAATCTACCCAGCCGTGGAGGAGACTAATGGCGTATTATGATGCTTTGCCCCTCGTTCCGTTATATAATTACTTTCTTGATATTTAAGACGTATTTTTATTGAAGTAGGTACAGTTAGATTTAGATTTTATTACGTTGCTGGATAAAGTTTAACTTTTAACTGGTACGGAGACGGCTAGGTAGGCTATGCCGTGACTCTCTTCTGTAGTTCGTGTTAAAATGAAGAAGGTATCCCTTGTCTTTCCGTGTGTGAACCCTCCTCGCTTTGAAACTTTGATTATCCTTTGACTAATATGATCTCTTCTAACTTGAACTCAACCTTTGGTCTTTGATTTGATTAGTCTGCGATGATGCTGTACCCACACACACAAAAAAACTCCATGTCTGGTCTGGACGACAAGGCAAGGGAAAAAAACGAGTGAGAGACCTATGCATGTGTGTGATTTGATGGGGTAGTAGTTAGTAGTACCATTCTATGTAGAATTTAATGAACTTGTCTATTAAAGGGATAAAAGGAGAATGGAGACTTGTAAATTTCATCATTTCATATTCCGCCTTTGCTTTGTTTGATTGTGAGGGATTTTGTACTTTGTAAAAATTCAGGGAGAGAAAATAAGGATCTCAGCATAAAAACTTACTATAGTTGTTAATTAAAACATTATTACAGGACTATTATCATCGTCATCACGTAGCCCCGGAACTTGAGCAAGGCTGACTGGGGAATTGAAGAGCTTTTTTTCTCCTCTTCTTATTCTTCTGTGCATTTAATTAAACCTCAAGAAAATGGTTTGCTACGCACTCTCACCAAATCCGGAAACAAAAGATGTAGTACGGGGTAAACTAGTTCTTGACGATGGGACGGAGTTCCCGGGACAAATTTTTGGAGCACCGAATTCCGTGTCAGGGGAAGTTGGTAAGTGCATTCACTTCTCGTCGAGTTATATAACCTAAATAATAAATAATATTTCATCTCGTATCCTTTACGCTTTATTAAATATGTATTCAACTATGAACATATAACATTGATTTATACATTGATGATGCATTTGGTGAGTGACACGCTGTGCATTCCGCATTGTGCCCTGATGAGTGTTTGTGTAGCTTGTCACCTCTTGAATTTAAATTGGATCTTATCGTGGGTTCATGTTTATTTGGGAGTGTAAACCAAATGCATTCGAGCTGTCGTACTACTCCTACAACTCCTACGCTCAAATGAGTCAGAAAGTGTTTTCCAATTCATTGCACATTCTTGGTACTTTTCCCGTTATTTCCCTGTTTTTTTTTATTTTGCTGTATAAGTAAACATCCAATGACTGACTGTGGCTCATCATTACAGATTACAGTCCGAGGCTCCTTATTGCGCTTCACTTTGTGTAGTGTTGTAATAGATGCGATCGAATGTGGAACCCTGGACCCAGGAAATATTTTCTTTGTTTTTATTTTATATTTTTTTTATAATCTTCTTGACAAAGTACCAAGGTACTTGACTCGTGCTTTATTTGCTACAGCTTTCTATTTTCCTGTAAGTTCACAAGTTCAGAACTTGCGGGGGTATACTATAGCTGTTTACCTTGAGAGCGCATCTGGGGTAAAGCGACTCGTTTGCACTTACCCAGGCATCATACTGTTTTATTCGGTAAAAGTTTAGAACCGGAGAACCTACATATATGAACGGAACCTATTTCAAGACATGGGCTTGATTTATTGTCGGTACTGTAGATGTCTAGGACAGTGAAGCCCCTGAAATGTGAATGATAAAGGAGTTTCATCTGTTTTTGACATTCCCTTTCTTCCATTCTTTAATTTGAGTAAAAGACGTTACGTTTTATCGTGTCGAGATATTATTGACTGCTTTTGGCATGCGATGCAATTGCTTTTTTCTACGTAGAAGATGATTTGCAGTGAACATAAGTGCTCCGTGTACTGTACAGTGTACTCAAGTGTACTAACTAGCTATTTGCGTTTAGGTACCACATGTTAGGCACTTTAATTGTAGATATCGATATCGTGAAAGTTCGAATCGTACTTCTCAGTTTCTCTGTTAATGTTAAAAATATTTACTGCGCTGTAGCGAAGTTTGTAAACATAATGTCTTGATGCATTATTTCTAAAAACAAACTACAGTAGTTGGTACCAATTATGATGCCAATTCAATAAAATAGTTGATGCAACATCTCAAAGAAAGGTTTAAAAGGATACTTTTGTGTTTTATGGAAAATGTGAATAGCACATTCTGATTCTGAGTCTTCAACCTTGAACAATTTAATCTGAGTAATCGGCTGGATTAATTTAAGTCAATTACCATTTTGATTAATTACAGCTTGACATTGAAATTTTCTAGTATTCCAAACTGGCATGGTGGGCTATGCGGAGTCAATGACGGATCCTTCCTACTTCGGCCAAATTTTGGTCCTCACGTATCCTCTCATAGGAAACTACGGCATTCCGGACGACGGAAAGGATGAATATGGATTTTTTAGGTAAGCTTATGTAAGACGGTGAGGGCTTATGTAGTTGCATCTGGCCGTGGGTTGACGATGTTAAAATAGAATATGGCAGACATGTAGATGTAAGGATATGAAGGTATAAATGATTGCCAAAATGTGATGCGAGCCAGTTCTTCCTAGAAGTGAAGTGGCTCATGTATGAGTGCATATATACTGCAGTATCCTGATGCAGATGTATTTGTGATTTTGTAGACATTTTGAGTCTCGGAATATATGGACTTCAGGTCTTGTAGTCGGGGAAGTTTGCGATTTTCCCAGTCACTGGAACTCATCCACGGACATCTCGTCATGGATGCGTAAGCAGAATATACCCGGTATTTGTGGAATTGACACCCGGCAGCTTACGAAACACATTCGAAACAAAGGAACGTTACTTGGGAAGATTGTTGTCGAGGGCAGTGATGTGGATCTACCTTTCAAGGACCCCAACCGTTCCAACCTTGTTCAGGCAGTGTCATATAAAGTAAGCCAGAGAGTCGAGATTCTTTCCCTTGGTCTAGTTTTTCCTTTGGCGGGCAATGTCACGAAAGCTATTTATCTACTCCTAGTGTCTAGAATATAAGATTTGCTATTACCTAGGTATTACTATTGTGTGATGTAATGTCAAGGAATCTTTTATTCATTCAGCTCCAAGGCAGTGCATCTCATTATCTTGCCGTTATGCTTTGTATTCTAGATTTTAGTATTTTTAGCCCAGTTGTTGTTTTCTTTTTTGAGCCATAGTAAATAGTTGAAGTTAGATAGCTATTACATATTATATTATGATAATGACTTGTTTGATGTCCTCGTCAGCAGTTGATCTTGGCTGGTAATTTCCTTCGTCAGTTCTTGATCTTGGCTGGTAAAGTTTTCGTCAGTTCTTGATCTTGGTTTGTAAATGTGTTCACCAGTTCTTGATCTTGGCTAGTGAGCAAAGAAGAAATTAAGTGTATCTTCTGAGGACCTGCTGTCGCAGAGTAAAATTAGAATAATTACGACAATTCATTTTGGTTTGTTGCATTTTAAATGGTATTACAGGAATCTCATGTTTACAACCGCTCGGGGTCTCCAAAAATCTGCGTCGTGGACTGTGGATTAAAACTAAACCAGCTTAGATGCCTGCTGAGTCGGGGTGCTTGTGTGGAAGTTGTCCCGTGGAATCATGAAATCAACAGTAAAAATTATGATGCAATTTTTATAAGTAATGGGCCCGGAGATCCGCAGATGTGCAAAGAAACTGTGGAGAACATTAGGCAGCTCATTAATGCTCCGAATCCCAAGCCAATTTTTGGTATTTGTCTTGGCCATCAACTTTTGTCTTGTGCAGCGGGATGTGAAACTTTTAAAATGAAGTAAGCTGACAAAACTTGACAAAGCATGAATAATTTGGGCGGAATTACCTTCTACTGAGAGACACACAAACTGTCAGAGACAGAGTCCGTGAGTCTCAAAGTATGAAGTATAATATTATATGTTCAGGACAGATATTGCATGTTTCCGTGTTTCGTTTTTGAAAGATTTGGGCACCGTGGGCATAATCAGCCTTGCGTTCATGAAGGCACGGGAAGGTGCTACATTACATCACAAAATCATGGGTTTGCTGTTGATGCTGATACCTTGCCAAGTGGCTGGGAGCCTCTATTTACAAATGCAAATGATGGAACAAATGAGGGCATTGTGCACTCTCAACTCCCATTTTTCAGGTATGTTCGTTTTTATTAGTTTTTGAAAGTATTTGATGTGTTTTTTATTAATTGGATTGTACACTTGATCAAACATATGTATTCATTCTTGAATAATTTTAATTTTAGTGTACAGTTTCATCCCGAGCACACGGCTGGTCCCGAGGATTTAGAATTCCTTTTTGATATCTTCTTACAACTTGCAAAGCGACCTAAAACTGAAATAAGAACTCCAGTGGGGGAGATTATTACTTCACACATTAAACTGACGTCTCCAAACCCGGAATTGATTGAGAAAAGAAAACAAATTCCCAACAAAGTTCTTATTTTGGGCTCTGGGGGATTGTCTATTGGGCAGGCAGGTGAATTTGACTATTCAGGCTCACAAGCTATTAAAGCTCTGAAGGAGGAGAGGATTAGTACAGTCTTAATTAATCCCAACATTGCAACTGTGCAAACATCCAAAGGGCTTGCGGATAAAGTTTACTTCTTACCCATCACTCCAGACTATGTTGAACAAGTTAGTAAGATAATTTTGCATGTAGGACACATACGTAAACTTGAAGCGTTAATGATGCAGTGGAAGGATTAGAAGGTGAAGCGTTGGCCTTGAAAGTATTATGGTAATAATATCTCCTATTACCAGGTAATCAAATCTGAGCGACCGGATGGTGTTTTACTTACATTTGGCGGACAAACTGCTCTCAATTGTGGGATTGAATTAGACAAGAGGGGAGTATTTGAGAAGTATCACGTCAGAGTTTTAGGAACGTCCATCAATTCCATTATTGTCTCAGAAGATCGAAAGCTTTTTGCGGAAAAAATCGCTGAAATTGATGAAAAAGTTGCTCCAAGTTACATCGCCTCTACAGTGGATGAGGTTCTTATGATATATGCTTAATCAAGAATTTAATTCAGTATAAATTTGCGAATTGCAGAGTGCAATTAATTAGTTCGTACATGGATTAAAGTGTTACAATAATTTTACGTATTATTTTAACTAGGCTCTGGAGGCTGCAGAGACGTTGGGATATCCTGTGTTAGCCCGTGCAGCTTATTGTCTGGGTGGCTTAGGATCGGGATTTGCATTTAGCAAGGAAGAGCTAAAAAGCTTAGCGACGCAGGCATTAGCTGGTTCGAACCAACTTATCATTGACAAATCGTTGAAAGGCTGGAAGGAAGTTGAGTATGAAGTTGTGAGAGATGCGTACGACAACTGTGTCACTGTAAGCTTTCTTGGATTAAAATAATTTTGATAGCTTCATTTGCTGAAAATAAGGAACAGTTGTATTTTCAAAGCTCCGATTTGTACGTGTAAATGTTCTTTTCACATGGCATTATTTATTTTAGGTTTGCAACATGGAGAACGTGGACCCCCTTGGCATTCATACTGGAGAGTCAATTGTAGTTGCTCCAAGTCAGACTTTAAGCAATAAAGAATACTTTATGCTCAGATCTACAGCCCTGAAAGTAATCCGACACTTGGATGTTGTTGGGGAATGTAATATTCAATATGCATTAAATCCCAGCTCCCAACAGTACTACATAATAGAGGTAACGTCATGGAGCCCATTGTTACAGAGTTTTCTTTATTTCCAGCTCGTTGTTTCCTTTATCTTTATTATTGCAAATTTTATCATTAGGTTAATGCAAGATTATCAAGAAGTTCAGCACTAGCAAGTAAGGCGACAGGTTACCCCCTTGCATACGTGGCAGCAAAACTTTCGTTAGGTAAATCATTGGTGGAGCTGAGAAATTCCGTCACTGGGAAGACAACTGCTTGCTTTGAGCCCAGTTTAGATTACTGTGTGGTGAAGGCCCCTCACTGGGATTTCCGGAAGTTCTCAGGAGTTAGCACGAAGGTAAACATCGTCAAGAAATGGAACTTGTCTCATTTTTGACGGCCATGTAACTAAGAGGTATTGTTACCGAAATTTGATTAAAACTAAAATTTGATTTTTAAATTCTACGAATGTGCCTCTAGATTGGAAGTTCCATGAAAAGTGTTGGAGAAGTAATGTCTATTGGCCGAAAATTTGAAGAAACATTTCAGAAAGCACTCCGAATGACAGACGATAATGTTCAAGGATTTGATCCCAATATGAAATCGGTCTCTGATGAGGTATGGAGCTGCAGTAAAATAATGAAATGAATTAAACTAATTATGCTACTATTGGGAGTTCCATGAGCATTTATAAAGAACTGTAAACAATCGTTCTGGTATGCCATTTTTCAGGAGTTAGAGAGTCCCACGGATCAGAGAATGTTAGTTTTGGCTGCTGCCTTGAAAGCGGGTTACAGTATAGACAAGTTGTACAACTTGACAAAAATAGATCGTTGGTTTTTGAAGAAGATGCAAAATATTGTTCAGTTTCAAGTTCGCCTTGAGCAGCTATCTGCAGATCAATTGCACCAGCAACAAGACATTATTTTGACTGCGAAACAATTAGGTTTTTCTGATAAGCAGATTGCTACTTGTGTCAAAAGCACTGAGTTGGCAGTCCGGAACATCCGAGAGAATTTTAGTAAGTGTGCCTATTATTTATAGACTTGTATTTTGGTCGTAGTATCTCACTAATTAGTCTGTTGTTCGTTACGAGTTTGTATGCTCATTTGGTACGGATTTGTTGATGTTGTTGTTGTTTGTATTTAGATATCCATCCGTTTGTGAAACAAATTGACACAGTGGCAGCTGAATGGCCTGCATCCACGAACTATTTGTATTTGACGTACAATGCGGAAACCCATGATATCAGTTTTCCTGGAGGCCATGTCATGGTTATTGGTAATAATGACGTCTTTTTTCTGTACTTGCAGCACACTTGTTTACACAGCATTCATACATTAATTAATGTTTTTCTTAACCTATCTTAATATAAATAATAAATGGGAACAAATGGGGGCAACGGCTAAGATCAAAAATCAAATTAGCGAAGTAAAACTTGATTTCGTACGCTATATTATATAAGTGTTTCTTTATAGAAATTCCGAAATGAGTATTTTAGTAAAATTATTTTTTCAGTTATTAAAATTATTAAAACTATATTTTTTGAACTGTCTTATTTTTCTTAAACTAGGTTCTGGAGTCTACAGAATCGGAAGTTCCGTTGAATTTGATTGGTGTGCTGTTGGCTGCATTCGAGAACTACGAAAATTGGGAAAGAAGACAATTATGGTCAATTATAATCCAGAAACTGTCAGTACGGACTACGACGAGTGCGATCGTCTGTATTTTGACGAAATGTCGTTTGAGGTAAATAATGTTTTTAAAATATTAAATTATTAATACATATTATGCATAGTACATTGTATAATGATGTTTAAATAAAACTCGGGACATGAATTTAATATTTTGGTAAACAATAATTGTTTCAATTCAGGTAGTAATGAATATCTATAACTTGGAAAATCCTGACGGTGTAATTCTCAGTATGGGTGGCCAACTTCCAAATAATATTGCAATGGACTTGCACCATCAAAATGCAAAGATTTTGGGAACTTCCCCAGAGTGTATAGACAAAGCTGAGAATCGATTCAAGTTTTCAAGAATGCTCGATCAAATAGGAATTTCCCAACCCAGGTCCAAATACTCTGATAAGAGTCATGATAATATACACACTTTAATTAAATTAAAATAATTTAACTTCAAAATTAATTTTTTGGCTTATTTATTGCGGTTATAGATGGAAGGAATTGACGAGTTTGGAGTCGGCCATAAATTTTAGCGTAGAAGTTGGGTTCCCCTGTCTTGTACGTCCTTCTTACGTCCTTAGTGGAGCTGCTATGAAAATTTGTCATACAATCTCAGACTTACAGAAATATCTGAAATCCTGTAGTGTACTAACTAAGGACCGTCCAGTAGTAATTTCGAAATTCATAACAGAAGCAAAGGTTCGTTTTTTTTATACGCACAGGTGGCATTTTTTATAAAGAATTTTTTATAATTTATATACTGCTGTGGCAAATGTCTCATTTTGTAGTTGAGTAAGGATAAGATACTAGTAACTAATGTTATTTTAGGAAATCGATGTTGATGCAGTGGCTTCAGAGGGAGAAATTATTTGCATGGCTGTATCTGAACATGTTGAAAATGCTGGTGTTCATTCCGGAGACGCAACTTTGGTGACCCCACCACAAGATTTGAATCCGGAGACTGTGACTAAAATTAAGTCTATTTCTCACGCCATTGCCAAATCGCTGAGTGTTACTGGACCATTCAATATGCAACTGATTGCAAAGGTTAGTTCAACGTTTTATTTCAATAAGTTTAAAAAATACGCTGTTGATCTCATTGAATTGATTATACAAGCAGTTTGTTGATATATTCTTTCCAATTGTTTTTAGGACAACGAGCTGTCTGTCATAGAATGCAATGTTCGAGTATCACGATCGTTTCCATTTGTTTCAAAAACTCTGGATTACGATTTTGTGGCAACAGCAACTAGGGTTATTGTGAGAGAAAAGGTTGAACCCATAGATGTCATGAATGGATGTGGTCGAGTTGGTGTCAAAGTTCCTCAGTTTTCATTCTCTCGTCTGGCAGGTTTGTAACTAAAAATAATGAAGCTATATAATAAAATCCTTGAAAATAGTTTGATATCCCGAACATGCATTTCCCAGTTTTTGTATTCTGTAAAATATGCTACTTATTTTATTCACATGAATGTCTATAGTCTATAGATTATGCTTTTCATCGGTTTTGGTCATTTATAGGTGCTGAATGTGTCCTTGGGGTGGAGATGGCTAGCACTGGAGAAGTGGCATGTTTTGGTGAAAATCGATATGAAGCATATTTGAAGGCTATGATTAGTACTGGCTTTACGATTCCTCAAAAATCTATTCTTTTATCTATTGGTACTTACAAGGTATGTTTTTTTTATTTGCTAAAATTATTATTTTATTTTATTGTAATCAAAACCCTAAATAAGAATTTGACAAAGGATTTTACTAACTTACTTAATACATTTTTACATTTAGCATAAAGCAGAACTTGAGACATGTGTGGCTACTCTGCAAAGAATGGGATTCAAATTGTATGGCAGTATGGGAACTGCTGATTTTTACATGGAGCATGGAATTGCGGTAAGGAAATTAGATTTTACTATACACTTATGTAGCTATGTATGTGATTATGCTTAAATTACAGGTACATACATACATATGCATAGTTCAACTCGCGTGTATTGGGTTCACATACAAAGTATTTAGAGCCGTCTTAAAAATCAGCTATCGTGAAAAATTGAAATAAATTATAAATTATTTTAGAATCTATTTTACAGTATTATATATCGTGTGTTCTCTATGCGATCGAGTCCTGCAGGGTTATAGTTTCGCTTTATATTTAAATACAATCAAAAAATTACTATCTAAAGTTAATGATGATTAGTAGCAGCAGCAGCATTTTCATGTAATGTTGACGCGAGTCGAGGAGGATTTCGGAAACTAGAACCACGAGGGAAACGCGTTGAACTTGGAATAAATCCGTGGTGTAAATTTTCTTGAACGTATTTGACATTTTGTCGCCTTGGTGGTACTGGTGCGGTAAAGGAGTCTCCGGGTATCTCAAATTCTTCGTGAACGGATGACTCGTAGCTTGTGGGTGACATAATATGGCTTTCTTTTGGAAAGTGGAATAAACTACTGCCTACCCCAGAAGTGTCAAACCTCCTCATGGATGAATTCCGCGAGGTGGTCGCTCGAGGGGGAGTCGGGAGTTTCCGATGCATGAAAAAATTGTCCATGAGAGTTGCTCCTGAGGGAGCTGCGGAATTCGAACCTACAAGGGACGTTGAGCTTCCATCGGGCAGTTCAAAAGGTGGAAGTTTGGATTTCACGTATTCCCCTAATCTAGGCCCAATTAAATCCCTCAGTTCTTTTGCTTGTCTCTAGTACATAAAAGAAAATATACCATTAAATTCCGTCCACTGAATTTCATATTACAGTTCTGGTTAAAAGGTCGAAACCGGAAAATGTGAGCGTTATTTAGTATTTTTTTGAATAAAAAATTTACCAGGTACTCTTCAATACTCGCAATGTCAATAGGTGTAGTCCCTAAATCCATTTCTTTCATAAGTTGACACAGATTTTCCACATGGAGGGTGTACATGGTTGCTTGGGCAAATGCTGTAAATGTGACTGCCTTGTGAGCCATTTGGAGGAAATGTTGAACGTAAAATTTGATTATCATTACTTTTCTCAGATTTGAATAGGAGGATACGGGGGATTTTTCTAAATCTATGGATTTTCTTTTCTCCATTTGAGGAATCATAGTTTGCATGGAGGCTTCAGCTCGTTTCAACTCCCTTTTTTGTCGTCTAATTTCATTTTGCTGTTTCGTGTAGCGCTCATGCTGTTTTCGTAACATGTCTCGTTTTTTGTCGCTCTCAGCCCCGTATTGGAACATTAGGTTTTGAAACATCTAGGGATTGAAGAGCAACATTAGACAACATTTGAAATAGAATATTATAAATTTGGCAGCAATTATTTTATTGAAAATAATTGCTTTAATATATTTGCATTGGTGTGCTTCAAAATGAGGATAGGTATTCAATTACAGAACTTACATCGTCATTAGCCTGTGGCCTTTTCTTCCGCTGTTTTTTGTTTTTTCCTTTTTTGTCTGGTTTGGCATCCTGATTGTTATTCATATCTGACTCAAGATTTCGGGGTGTATTGGGATGTAGCTGTTGAAAATTAACAATAATTCTATTAGTTAAGTAAAATTAATTTCCGTGAAGCGTAGTGGAAAATGTATATGTATCCGTAGGCATATCAGATTCTTACGATGTAAAACAGATCCTGTTCTTCGGATGTGATGAGTTTGTACAATTGTTTAAAATCTGCCGTTGGATAAAATTTATCCTCATCTTGCAAGCACGTTAAATTTCTAAAGCAATGAATGCAATGATTAATTAAATTTCCTCGGATTCTTTTAAGAATGGCTTGAACTAATCGAGTATTCTCCGGGGCACTGCTCCGTAGCATATCGTAGCCGTCAATGAAGAAGTTTCCCAAGTGGCGTTTCCCAAGGCTGTCATAGAGTTTGTCTAGCACCCTCCTAAGGAGACTACCCGGCTCTTCGTCATTCCAGAATAGAAAGTCCTCTTCACACATTTTATAGATTACGTTCCGGACGTGCTCAAGGCCGACGCCTTTCGGCCCCAGAGGGGCAATGAAGGCTCTAAATATAATCGAGGAGAATATATAGGTTCGCCAGTGGATATTTTTGAAGGTGTTGAGAAGGAAATTTTCCGCTTGGCAAAAATTTAATTGCCATTCCAAAGACTGATGAGCATTAAAAAACTCCATGGATCTAAATCCTTGGGGAATCATATTACAACCGTAGCCAATGACACTTTCCACTTGAAGCCGTGTTAACCAGGACATGGATTCGGAGCGGTCTGAGGAGGATTCCATGCCTAAGGATCTTGGTAGTAATCTCTGTTTAAACCAAAGTTCTGACGTCATAGTCCAGTGCTTACTTCGTACAGTGGGTGTAAATGTTTGGAGGGCCTTGTATTTGTCAATATCGTCGTTCTCGGGCTCTTGACTCACTGTGCAGCGGACTGTGCAACCGAGTACTTGAGCACGGTCTAGACTTGACTTTTCAATTCCTATTTTTTTCCCCAGAAGAGTAATTAAGTCGCTGCAGAAATTTGCCGAGACCTGCGTGGAATTTATGTAGGAGCGGATAATATAGTCGGACTCTTGAGTGAGGGAGGTGGCATGGCTTTGACTGTCATCATCGTCATCATCATCGTCATCAGAATGATCACTTCCATCCATTTCCGTTTTTTCTATCTTAACTTCAATAAGGCAGTCTGGGGGGATTTTAGGCGCGGATTGCCCTGGAAGAAGTAGTGGCTTTTGCTTGGGTGTGTATTCCCACAGTCCCTTCAGTTCCGGTGGTCGACGCCGAGATGGAACTTCCGCGCTTGCCCCTGAACTCGTTCTCGAGATCGCGCTGCTGTTTTTTTCAAACAAAGTACACCGTTAGTTGATTCATTTAAGTTTTGGAATATTTGTAATAATCATTATAATTATGTTAAGGGCAGAATTCAAACGACGCAACAAAAATGGAAAAACCTTGAGGCTGACAATGATTCGTACCCCGAACTTGGGTATGCCTTTGGTATAGAAGGCACTTCTCCTGGTGGGGGAGCCACAGATTCGGGTGGGCTTGTATATTTTTGGCTGCTCTGAGTCGATTTCCCTCTTCTGAGAATATAAAGCAAAACATAGTTATTTTTGTGACCAAGACTCAAAACGTTTGAAATAATTTTAAAAAGTGTATTAATATATGTACCCGCGAGCTGATGATGGGAGTCGTAATTCATCTGATTTTTTCATTTGTGCGGGGATGCCAGCAAATGGGTTTTTAGAATACGTTTCGCTCGACATTTCGGTTCTTCCAACTTCATGGACTCGTATGTCAGGCACTCCCTGCATCCGGGAAAATGATTGAAAACAATTTAAGTTTACTTTAAACGGTTGTTGCTGGCTACTATGTTTAGTTTGCATTTTTCGGCTTAAGATGCAAAATATTTTGGTGGCGTTTATACTTACGTTTACTTTGGATTTCTTAAGACCAGCCTGGTAGCTTTTCGCTGAGAAGCTTTCCGACGGACTTTGCACTCTACTACTTGAATTTGAGATGGAGGGCTGATCATTATGGGTATCCTTAGGTGGTGGGGCGTACTTGTACGGACTTTTGGTATTGCTAATTTTCTTTTCCATGTCAAGAAGCATCCTTTGTCCTGGGCTAATATTGACACTACCTCTGTCAGAGTAGTAGTCGTCTGATGGGATAGATGATCCAGAAATATATGATTTCGTGTCCGAGCCGCCAAATCCATACTCACTAGCTGGACTGTAATCGTATTCGAATTTAGATCCTTTCGCAGTTAAATGTAAGGATCCTGCTCGAGTCATTTCTTCACAGTGTAGGCGAACAAAGCCACGTGGTACTAGAGTACACAAATGATCCATTATAGAATTACAATACAAGGCCATATTTTTTCGAAGTTACATTTTTTGATTTTTTGTTGCAGAAATCTATGTACATATCTATTATTATTATGCAAGTTGATGTTTGAAAGTTTGAAATTACTTTTATTCTGTTCTCCGGGCTCTTCCATACACATTCGTACTAGTGGCGGGTCTCCAATAACGGACGAGTAATCATTATGTTCTGATCTTCGCCACTCTGACTCTGTGTAGACCTTGTAATTATCAAAGTTGACAAAGTAGTCCAGTGGAAGAATTCCTTCACACAAGTATGAACTATTGGTTGATTTTTGCCTGGATTTTACAGAAAAGTCATAAATCGATTATTAAGTGCTACTAAAATTGCGGAAATGCCGATTCCAGGGAACTTTCTGATTTTAAACAACAAACTAAACCATATATGTATCTCTAGGGCATAGCGCACGTTACGATTTTCGAATTTCAGCTGGTACTTCAACACAGCAACCCACATTACCCATTTTTGTTTTAATGGGTTTTTTTTTTCACAGTTTAGTTTACCTGTAGATTGCTTCAAGGTTGTCATAAACCTCATTGTCAGCTAGTTCTTGTTTCTCCCGCCGATAAATGTAATTTTTATTCAAGATTTCTCCCATTCCATGCATTAGAACGACTGTGCGCTCACCTGCCATAATTCCTTCATGCAGAACGGTGGAGAGCTTCTCATTAATGGCTGCTTCTTTCTCCCGTTTAAAATCTTTCGCAAACATCAGAGATCTGTTCAAAAATAAATGTTTTGGATTGAATATAAATACTGATGTACCTATATGTACACTCTGTACTTATACCTATGTACAACTTAAGCTTCACCGGCGTTATTGGATTTCTGTACATAAATGTTTCATAACGTAATAGAAGTGGCTACCTAAGTATGTATGTATGTAGGTAGATTTCATTTGAGAAGTGAACGCGGGTAATGCAATGCAAACTTTATATTTTGCTGTGTGCCTATGCTCATTTAAAACTTATCTTTCAGATTGGACAGTATGTAACTAACTGATCTTTATCTTGAACAACTGTTAGATTTCTGATCAAATTCCGGTTAATTTGTACTGAACTGACCATATCAGTAAATTGTTTATTTTGTTGTGATAATGTAGAAAGGGAAGTTAATTTGAACAAGTTAATAAAAAGAATATGTGAAGGTTGGACGGGTTCGGATAATTCGTTAAATGTGAATACTTACTGCAACCTACGTAATTACTTACCTATACAGAAAGAAATAAGGAATTATCTCCCGTATGCACTAATAGAAATTATAATAGTTTTAAAGCGAGTTCATTTTTATGCTCACAACAATTTTTGAGTGGTAGAACGTATGTAGCTGCATGTACATAATTACAATTACGTAGAAGATACTTTGGTCTAGGTTCATGTTGTTGTTTAAAGAATAATAATATTAAATAGTTTACAGGTACCTACATTTTATCGCCGTATGTTATCAGTTTTTCCTGACTTTTTCTCGTGAATATGTTCCCTTTTTTTCCTCATAAACATTCAACTTACATAATTCCGTGATAGTGGCACTTGCTGTGTAAATACAGAAACAATAATAATTTTATTGATGTTGTCGTATTTTTCATATTTTGCCTTAGCATTTTCCTTTTTTCTTTCAGGGACCGAAAGTTGTACATACTTTATGCATTAGCATTGCTCTCCAACATTTACGAGCGACTAATGACTCCGAAGAGTTCAACTTTTTAATTTATTTTATGGTGTGTCCTCCTATTTATTTTGTAGTTTATCTGCTACCGGTATATTTGTAAAGGTACTATATTGCCCTTTTGAATTTTACGTCATTCGGCACTCGTCTGCACACAAAAATTAGAATTAATATGAAGAAGAAGAAAAAAATGTAAACGTATCCCCTTACCTGTCAAAGTTATCGTAGAATTGGATGCACATTAAAGTATTATTGAGTAAGAACATGTTCATGTCGTAATCGAAAGTATGCTTGAGACGACGGAAATTATCCTCTTGGAATTCCTTTAAGTACTTATTAAATTCGTCTGTATTTTTGGGATTATGAAAGCCATCATTGCTCCCCACGTTTATTGTGGGAATTCTTTGAGATTCAGGTGGGGGTGGATTGTATGAGGATAGGGAATCAAGTATACTGGACGGTTTTGAACCACAGCTATTACCCATTTTGAAATGTGCACTTTTTTTTAGTTATAATTATGTAGTAGCACTGGTAGTAGTAATAGGGGGGGGGGGAAATTAGTAAAATTACGACAATTTTTGATGGTACGGAGTAGGAAGCACTCACAGTCACACTTATAATTTTAAAACTTTTTATTCATGAATCATGTTTACTGCGAAGACCCAGTTTTCCATGTCCTGTGATTACAAGTTGAGGTTATGTTCACGGCCCTTTACTAAATGAAATTGGCTGGACTAAGTACAAGTAATTGTGAATAATGAAAAAACTGGATGTGGACTAATTGTATTCCATTGTACTGAAGGATTTAGGTGAGTGATTGAATCACGTAGAAAGTGTTGTCGAGATCCCTCATAATTAATCCTTATATCCCTCTATCATTTGTCACACTCGTCAAGTTTAAATGGATACTAAACTGTCCAGGCTCAGTCCACTGTTATACCTAGGTATGTCTGCCTGGGCTAAGAATGAAAGCATGCCAATCAATAATGATTTTTATCTTATCGCACTAAACTCCTCTGACAGTCTTGCTAACCAAGCCACACTATGCGTCATTATAATATCCGTATCTACGATTTTTTAAATATCTAATATATCTATACCGTTCCAGTATTACTTACCTACCTATACAGCTTTTTTTTTTATATCCAAAGTACCTACCTACCTGCGTAGTGCAATGGCGTAATTTAGCTAATACCTTGTACGTAGTTTTGAAATTAAAACTGATAGTAAATTGGCTAATATACCATCCAGGTGGTTGACATATTTCTTGTTTATATTGTGGCCACACGATATTTCATTGGAGCGGAAGACTATATTAATGGGAATTTGAATCTTACGTCGTCTATGAAGTATGCCAATATGTACACAGTTACTATTTTACTATATTTGAATCAAATTTGATTCGAGTGTGTAATCTGTGTACCTACGTTACCCGTTCTCTTGCTGTCTCTCGTCTTTGGTGGTGGTTAGTAACATAAATGGGATGGTAATCCCTCCTCCTATAATCACGAAACATTCCTTTGGAGGTAATCCTGATAATTACAATCTTGAATGCATTTATTTTGTCATTTATAATTTGTAGTAGGTAGTAGTAGACAGGGACCTACTGAAAACTAATTCAAGTAGCTGGGTATCGCTTTACTGATGATGATCCTGAGGGGTTATCTTTTTTGTGTGCTGTGGGTGTGTGTGTGTGTGTGTTCTCTGAAGTACGTTGACAGTATTATAGTTTAATACCTATATAGCCTATAGAGTACTTTGTAAAAAGTCACTTAATGATTTAAGTTAATTCCCCTGAATGTTTTCATGAGAGATTATAGAACCTGCCTAATTGAATCTACTAAACAAATCTAATCCTAATCTATATATCGTGGCTAAACAAGTACTTAAGAGGACAAGTTGATTTAAAATTAGTTTGGATTAAGCTTAAGTGTAGCAAGTACTTTCTTCTTGTTCAACATATATATAAATCAATCTAGTGTCGGAATGACATGACGTGATAAATTCCTTTACTACTCACTGCCACAAAATTGCCACTGCACAGACTTATGTATCTGTAGAGAGGCTTTAATTGAGCTGTGTGTGTGTGTGTGTGTGTGTGTGTGTGTGTGTGTGTGAGCCCACAACTGAAGTTCCTTCTAGCTATGACGTCCATGATGTGTAGAATTAATTGTGTATTATTGACGTGACTTGTTTCGGGGTTATCATTATCAGGGTACATTTGACTAAACATGGAAATTAACATGATTATTATAATTTGTACATTGTACTTTGCATCCTATCGTATCATTGTAAATTGTAATAATGACTACTGTAGTTTTGTAGTTTGTAGTTTTGTAGTATCAAATTATGTATGTGTATGCATGGAGGCACTATTGAGTATAGCATTGGTATTTTATCATTTTCTCTCTCTCTCTTTGTATTGCAGGTTGAGCCCGTTGAATGGACATTTGAGAATCTTGGAGGAGACGATGAAGGTGATCAGGATAAGCTCATTGACTTGACGGACTACCTGTCCAGACGCCAATTGGAGATGGTCATTAATTTACCCATGAGGGCTGGAGGGGCAAGGAGAGTCTCTGCCTTCCTTACGCATGGATATCGTACAAGAAGGCTGGCTGTCGACTACTCAGTACCCTTGATTACGGATGTCAAGTGTGCCAAGTTGATCGTTGAGGTGGGTCAATCATATGTATATGTACATACTCACATCCCTTTGCATACGGATTCATGCCGTTATCAACAACGGCAGTAGGATCACATTATACTATAGCAATTTATAGCATTAGTGGTTCATTCACACACAGATGACCAATAGTAATTGACAGTGACCATTTCGCTTGAATAGTTGAACTTTTAAACATGGTAGTTAAGAGATTTATTAATTCGTAAATGAATTAAGTTAGGTTTACCTGTTATCAAAAAAGTCTCAGGATACTTTTGTCGGCAAATGTTATTTATAGGGAGCTCAATATAAAATTCGCAGCTAGGTATATAATAAACCCTTCTTCTGATTGTATGTTTGTGCATGTCATCTCACTAGTCAGTCATCTTTCACTCCCCTCGTGTTTCGTTGGGAAATTGTGTAATCCGTATACATATGCGATTAGATGGGACTCTCTGGAAAATTTATAGAAACATCATCATAGCAGCTTGGACCCTATAATGTGTCATTGAATTATGCCCACGTGTGGCCCCAAGTACCAGATCAGTTGTAAACGACAGTTTAACGAATTGTGGGGAAAATGCACTAATACGTTATTTCAGTAGTGTGCAGCAGCATGGACGGAAGTACTATTATCATTATCAGTAATTAGACAAGGATTGACAACGTTTAATAATTTGGCTTTTGGGTGATAGTTGAAAACCAGTTGGTACAGATGTGCCCACTAAAGATACGTGATAACATGATAATCAGTGCTGCGGTTTTAGCAGTATTTATGAGGATTTTTCTGTTTTTACAAATTCATTTCATTCTGTCTGTCTGCTGAGTGCTGAAGCCTGTCCCTGACTTTGAAACGCGCAGGATTTCTAGGATATTTTAGTAACGACTACTACAGCTCGGTGCATCGGTTATCGTTAGGGAGAATTACAAAAACTTATATTATTATTGCACTTGTAGTTAGTTCTTATGTCGAATAATATACGACCTTTTGTGCAAAGAAAAAATAAAATGCATAATAAAGAATTGAGTATTCTGGGGTAGGTGGTAGGGAAACGTGCTTTTAGCTCGTTGCTAATTTTTTAGGAGGAAGCTGGGAGCTTAGGCAATAAAATAATCATTGAAACAAATTGTTTGCGAGTGTGAAATGCCCTGGCAGATTGTCCCTGAATGTCAATTATAACTATATACCTATGTCGATATCGGCACGGGTGGATTATGCATGTGACGAACCACTGATTGTGGTCGTGATCACCTAAGCCATCAACTATGTTGCATTAAAATTGGATGATACTTTTTGTTTACTTTAGGCTATACTTCGAGTAGGACAAAATCCTCCAATAGTGAAACCTCACATTGATTGTATCACCTCGAGGAAAACGATTCGAATCCCTGGATTAATTGATGTACATGTTCATCTCCGGGAACCTGGGGCAACTCATAAGGAGGATTTTGCGAGCGGAAGTGCTGCTGCGTTGGCGGGTGGCTTCACGATGATCTGTGTCATGCCAAACACTCAACCATCTGTGACGGACAGGGCTACGCTGTCTATGGTTAAAGAGGTTCGTTTAGTCATAATTATTCTAAGGAGTATATGTATCTGTAATCTGTAGGGCTTTATCCACTATTTGCACCAGAATCTCCACACAGTCAAATTAAAACTAACTAGAAATTAGTATCAGTACGTAGAAACGTTTTTTGTAGACATTACATCAGTCAAAATAAAACGTGGGTGGAATCTTAAGGGAACCATGATAGATTTCAATTATTAACCTATTAGCAACCAGGGAACCAAGGAAAGAATGTTTTACAAAAGTGTTTCATTCTATAAATTAACTTTTTCAGAACGGTCAAAACCAGTAAATAACACTTTTTCAAAAAGGTCGAAACTAGTAAATAACACTTTTTCAAAAAGGTCAAAAATAGTAAATAACACTTTTTCAAAACTGTCAAAACCAGTAAATAACACTTTTTCAAAAAGGTCAAAACTAGTAAATAACACTTTTCCAAAAAGGTCGAAACTAGTAAATAGCACTTTCGAAAGGTGAAAAATCTAGAAATCACCGTTTTCAAAAACATTCAAAACTGAAAATTGCCCTTTTCAAAAACGTTAAAAACGAAGTATATTCCCGTTGCGAAAAGGTTAATTAATCAAGGTGAAATGAAATAGAACTTCTAATTTCTTCCTACAAATCATCTGAACTGTTTTTCAACCTGCAACTTTTAAATGTTGAATAAATAGGGAATACATAGGGCTTTAATCTACCATGAAGAATTGAGGAAACCAGCATTTGGTTTATGGAAATTGTGTCGGCAGTCCAGCAGGGATTGGACGGGAGCCAACAATGTATATTTCCGATGCATAAATAAAACTATGAGATGGAATGACTTGAATGTTTTGTACAGATTGCTAAGAAAAATGCTCGCTGTGACTATGCCTTGTTTATGGGAGGAACAGAGAAGAATTACATTGAGATTCCTGAATTGTCACCACTCGTCGCTGGGCTTAAATTGTATCTTAACGATACATTCACAACACTCAAAATGAATGACATTACAATGTGGGCCAAGGTAAGTGTATTCAAATTCAAATACTATTATTTTTTTCGGAAGCATCAAGAAGGTATTTTTTTTTGTTTCGAAAATATTAATTAGTGTAGATTTGTACGAATATTAGTAGATGGTACTTGTAATTTTTTCGGGCTCTTTATAAATATCAAAAATAATTGAAAAAGTATTTTATCTTTGGATAGTGATGAAAATCTAAAGCATTGTTCACATGTTGGGAGTCCGTTGATTATGTATTTAATTGTGGGGAGATAATCTATCACTGTCGTAGTAAGTTGTCAGCACACTAATCAGGGGGTCTATAGATTACGACGGATTTTGAATTTATCCTTTATCTGGAGAATATGTAATCAGTTACCTTTAAAATTCATAAGTGTATATATAATTAAAATTGATGATTCCGCTTCAAGCCTTCGGCTAGAAAAGTAGTGCTCGTTTTAGAATCGATTACATTGATTATGTAATTGGTATTAGTTTCAAATACATTTTGCATAATTTCCAAATGACTCGTGCTGTAAAATTAGGCATGAAAAAGTTGAATGCCGTGATGGTTGTAATCGGAATTTCATTGGAGCTAATGTACCTACCTATATACACCTGTGCCTCCAATTAATTGATTGATCGAGGAGAGCTTTATTGTTCGTTCTCTTTGGCTTTAGCTAGGTATGGAGAAGATTTGTTCTTCGTTAAAAATGTATCAATGTAGTATAATCTGCCTGTATAATGCATATATCCTCCAATCCTCCCATGGGCGGTAGGCCCAAAGGGGAGTGTACTCGACTAATAATAATAGTATGTTCCTTATAGGCTGCACTTTTCAAAAAAAAACGTAGAAAATTCCAAGTGCAATGAGTCATACATGTACTCAGGAATTGCGTGGAATTTACTTAGGTTGCACTATTTTTTTTATACTAGTGTCACTTGTCGATACTTAAGTGTTTTTTGTTTTTTTCACTGGACTTTGCCCTGTTTCTTGTACAACGTAGATGTTTCTGGTGTAGCAGAATTTTAAATTGTTGATTTTTTAAAACATACTTTATATGTATATATATGGGATATGAATATGGGATAAAAGGATACAATTCAGTTTTTAAGCGAATGAAGTACGAAACGTTGGTAGGTACATATTTTTTCGGTCCGATGCGTAATTCAAGGTCATCCTAAATACCCTGAATGTGAAACTTATCAAAGTGTACAGAATAATAAAATTATGTATTGAATTTTTAGCATTTCGTCCACTGGCCATTGAATGTTCCATTATGTGTTCATGCGGAGAGCAAAACTTGTGCGGCAGCAATTCTTGTGGCGGCTCTTCACAACCGACCCGTACATATTTGTCACGTCTCTTTACGGGAAGAAATTGAGCTTATTAAAGCTGCAAAACTGAAGGTTCGTTGAAAAACATACTTTAAATTTGAAAATCTGTGGAACGTTGTTGTATTTTTGTCAGTATTTATGCTGACGGACGAGTCATCATTGAGTTTATTTATTTATTTTCTTCATTAATTGCTTACCACTTTCTCAGGGACTTCCTATAACTTGTGAGGTGACCCCTCATCATTTATTCATTACGGAACAAGACTTGAGCGTGTTGGGCAATCGGAAAGGACAAGTTCGGCCAATGTTAGCAAAGGAAGATGATCAGAATGCATTGTGGGAGAACTTGCATGTCATCGATTGTTTTGCGTCGGATCACGGTAAGAAGGACAAAATCTCATTGTGCCCTTGGCGTTTCCTTTAGTTTTTGTGGGTATTCGAATTCATCGGCATATGCTCTCTGACTTGACTAATTGTAAGATCTATTTTTCCATTGTATTGTGTTCAGTAGGATAATTAGGTATTAGCAGTTTTGCAACCGAATGTAGATCCCATGCCTATCATCTATTTTGTGTGCGTCATATTAACGTGGGTGGCATTCCTCCGCAAAGCACTTGCAAAGGCACACAATATTTGTTTTTGTCGTTGAGGCAGACACATCAAGTGGTTCAGGGATGCACTCGTAATTGGCGAATGATATTAAACTGCGGTTTCTTTTCAACTTAATGTCAAAAGTCAAGTGTTTGGAAGTTAACTTGAGTTATTTCAATTTGAACTACTTTAGCCCCCCACACTATGGAAGAAAAACAATCTGAAAAGGCTCCACCGGGATTTCCGGGCTTGGAAACTATGCTACCGCTCTTTTTAACTGCAGTCAAAGAGGGAAGACTAACTTTGGATGACGTGATTGCTCGACTGTATCATAATCCCAAAAAAATATTCAACTTGCCGGATCAGCCCAATACATACGTGGAGGTATTACTTGTTTTTGTATCTCCAATCTAATTGCGTTAAAATAATGCTGATTTGTCCTAGTTTCTGTTGTTCCTCTAATTAGGTATTGTAGTAGGTTTCAATTAGGTATATGGGTGTAAACAGTTGGTTTATTTATATTGTAATTAAGTATATAGATTCATTAAGGCAAAGATGAGTCTTAATCTAATTTAATTCAATTTCGTATACTTCTCTGTAATCTTTAGTTATCTGATTATATCCCTTGTACGTTGTAACGTTCCAAATTTTTGTATGCTTTCCTCAAAATAAACGGTTATTATTATTGATTTAAAACAAATACCTATGTATCCTCTATGTGTAGATTGATTTGGAGACAGAGTGGAAAGTGGTGGAGAAGGATTTGTTCACAAAATGCCAGTGGACTCCATTTGCTGGCCGCACAATGAAAGGATCTGTTTGCAGAGTTGTTCTTCGGGGTGAAGTGGCTTATGTGGATGGACAAGTTTTAGTTCCTCCAGGTTATGGAATGGATTTGCGAGAATATCAACTTGCCCAGCCTACTCATGTAAGCCAACGTTTCAGAGAATGACGTCGATGATGTTTCTGCAATACATATGTATGTGGTGTGTTTTTGTACATGAAATATAATTATTTTGGATTATGGTTTTTAAATATCACGATTTCTCAGAACAAAGAGGGATTCCAGTTTGCATTTGATGGGGGACGGACCACTCCATCAAACCTTAAAACAAAGGAATTGACTGTATCTTGCTACGGTGCTATGGATGGCTATGATCTGCCGTCGGGTATGTTCTATCCTGCTCATTTTTTATTGGTTAATTTTCAGAGGAAATAAAAGTGTCCGGCTCTATAGCTATCTAGCAATAATTATAGTATAATAAGATTATATTTTAAATGAAGATTACCCCGTGGACATTTTGGATGGAAGGACTTCATTGAGCCCGGTTCCAATGCCTCCTCGACCATCGTCTCGAGTGTACAGGAATTCTTTATCTCCTGGCTCCCATGCACTGTTGGGCACTGAACCACCTTTGCCATTTATGTCACCAGTCCCTGCAAGTTCATCCCTGATGAGTGTGGCCCCTCAACCTCAAGCTCCTGCTCGAGGCGTTCCATCTTCACCGTCACCGGCCTTGAATTTGAGTGCGATTCCAAATCATGATAGTATAAAGAGTTTGGTTGGGCGTCACGTTCTCAAAGTTGACACTTTCAGCAAGGATCAGCTCCATTGCATTTTCAACCTTGCTCAAACGTTCAGAATTGCTGTTCGGAAAGATCGTCCATTGGACAAAATTTTGCGGGTAGCTGATGTTTATAATTTTTAATAATTAATTTAGTAGTCTGGTCATCTATGAGGGTGATTGGAACATGTGGCATACAGTCATGAATGAGACCTTAACAATAAGTGAAAGTTATATTTGACGTGTGAAATGTTCATCAACAGGGAAAAGTTATGGCATCCATTTTTTATGAAGTAAGCACACGAACAAGTTGTAGCTTCTCAGCAGCCGCCCAGCGACTTGGAGCCAAAGTAATTTCTATGGATGAAACATCCTCGTCCGTGAAAAAGGGAGAGACACTTGAAGGTAAATAGTAGTTAATTCTTATTTCTGTCCGGCAGTACATGATTACTTGTTGTTGGTTGTTGCTACCTTTTTGGTTGTTCTATTTTTGGACTGACTGTTGTTGTTGTTTGTAGATACGATGGTCGTAATGGGTGGGTACAGTGATGTGGTTGTGCTTAGACATCCTAAACCTGGTGCAGTTTCCGTAAGTCCTTTTTTAAGTTTACTTAATTATTTCAAAGCGTATACTTAATTATATAACTCGTATTTACATCATAATTGAAGGCTATCACCGCTTCATGTGTTAGTTGCGTGTCTATTTGACACTGGAGCAGTGTTGTATAATCAAGGCTGGCCAAAATTTGTCCTAGTCTAGTCTAGTCATTTAGTTTTTAAGCATCCACTAGTCTAGTCTAGTCACGCTGTTTTCCCGACCTAAATAGTCTAGTCTAGTCTAGTCAACACAAAACCCTAGTCTAGTCTACACTAAACCCTAGTCTGATCTAGTCAACACAAAAACCTAGTCTAGTCTAGTCAACCAGTTGCCTATCCCTTAACATGGGGAAAATCGTGACTAGTCTAGTCTAGTCATTTGCTCGAAGTAGTCTAGTCTAGTCATTTTGCTCGAAGGCTCTTGCTACTTGCTAGTCTAGTCTAGACACGATTCTACCAGTGATCAAGGCAATTAGAATAGGCAGTTATAGGCAGTGATTGGGAACAAAATATTCACTAGAACTACAATTTTAAATCACAGATCACTATTTTAATCACTATTTGGTTTTCTAAATAAAAAATTGTTTATTTTATTCAGTTACCTTACATTTCCGATTAGGGGGCGTCCATTAATTACGTTAGTACCAGAGGGGCTGAATCTCCATTCATGATAATCTTAAAAAGTGCTACCTTACTAGTTAGAATGGGAGGGGGTCGAAAATTTTAGAAAAATACAAACGTCCTTTATGGACAGCCCCTAACGGGATTTCGTTGTTTTTAAAACAACAACAAAACAAGCTACAGCAATCTGCGAGAAAACGGCGGGTTATATATTTTAATTGGAAGCTGAAAATAATCTGCGTGGGAAAAAAATCCGATTTTCACGATAAGGGATCTTGATAAATGGCAAATGTCAAAGGTTAAAATAGGCTACTAGGATTGCAAAATCAGCCATTGATGGTGAAAATAGTAGTATGGCTGGACTGTGATCAAAGTGGGTTATTTCAATTAAAGTTTTTTTGTTTTTTGCATGACAGAAAGCTGCTGCTAAATGTCGTAAGCCAATAATTAACGCAGGAGATGGAACCGGTGAGCATCCTACACAAGCATTGCTGGACATATTTACTATCAGGGAGGAGATTGGAACTGTCAATGGGTTGACTATCACCATGGTCGGTGATTTGAAACATGGCAGAACTGTACACTCTCTTGCCCGGTAAGTTCTATAATCATTCACCAAGGCTTGAAATCATATTCATGGTCTACGATAATGACATCGATACATAGGTTAAATACAGAAAAGTCTGTTATTATTATTCATTATTTTTGTTTGCTTTTGAAGGCTTCTGACGTTGTACAAAGTTACTATTCGGTACGTCAGCCCAAATGGTTTGGAAATGCCTCAAGATGTTACTGACTTCGTAGGCTCCAAAGGCATTCTTCAGGTATGAATATTACTTGGATTTATTTTATTACTAAATATATTGTGCCCACTCGATTGCCTAAAATTATTTTTCGTTGTAAAGCACCTCCAGCTATAGTGAAAATCATTAAGATTTAATAATTGTGTAATTTAGAGAAAATACAGTCGACTAGAAGAAGCTTTACCAGACACTGATGTCCTGTATGTGACTCGAATCCAGAGGGAGCGCTTTACATCCGACGACGAGTACAATAGGGTATGCAAAGTTTTTTGATGGATAATTCTTTGGTATTATTTCCATGTGAGTTATCTGCCACACCATGAGAATTGTCATTTCGTACTGAGATTTATACTTTTATTCAATTTTCAGGCCTGCGACCAGTTCATCATCAATCCAAAAATTATGACTGGAGCGAAGAGGAAAATGATTGTTATGCACCCTCTTCCCAGAGTATTCGAAATCAGTACAGACTTTGACACGGACCCACGGGCTGCTTATTTTAGACAGGCAGAGTCGGGAATGTACGTCCGAATGGCTCTCCTGGCAATTGTCATGGGCAGGTACAACGTGGCAGTTTAAATTTTGAAATGGTTTGCAGCAAGCAGAAAAAATAATAGAAAAGAAGTGTAGAATTACAGGTGAACTGAAGAGCCTGTAGTGTGTTTTTGTTAGTATAGCAGCCAAGATGCTGACTTGTTTTTTCTTAAAATTGTTATTTACTTACCGCTCATTCCTTTTATGAGCGAATCATTATTGTTGTTCCTGTACTGCTGTACAATCAGGGTGTAGTTGTATAGTTAAGATTTAATTACGTCTTTCGTTTTGGTCTTCTCTTTCACTCGAATTGAAGAGCCTAAACTGACTGTGTTTGTGCTACTCTCTTGAAGTATCTTGTATCATTCTTATTAGAGTTTGACAATGTCGAAGGTATGTCAACTACTTCCTAACACCTCTTTTAATCTATAACAGTTACTCTCTTGAATTGTTTGGGAAATACTTTTTATGTTGTGGAAGGGAATTTTAATTTTTAACTGTTAAAATATGGTTTTATTATAATTTTTTAATTGTTTTACAGTTGATTTTTAACCTAGTATGTAATTATTCCAATAATTGTAGTTTCTTTCTTACAAATAGTAACACTACAGTTTCAGAAATAGATTTTAAAAGCGAATGCGCGACTAACATGACTCAGCCTTTTTGAAACAAAAATTACTTTTTAATCCAAGCTCAACTAACTCATGTTAAATTTAGGCAACTTTTGTACTTACCTAATCAACACAAACTTTTAAAATTTTATTTTCAAATACTACCATTGTTTTTAGTTTGTGTTAAGTATATCTCAACTTGAAGAAGAAAAAATCGTGCAATTTGCATTTTGCAGTCAACAGTGAAAAATTGAGACTGATCATGTTTCTATTTGAGATTCTTTTTTATACGTAGTGTATTAACATATTCCGTGTTCTGGATCGGGCTTTATATTTTCCAGCTCAACTCATTAACAGTTGTAAGTTGTAATAATAGTAGCTTTTTTGAGGCCTCCTTAGAGCGCAGGCCTTCTTGAGAAAGAGAATCACTAGGGCACATGACTAGGAACATAAAAAAAAACTATACGTGGTAACCGCAAGGCTGATAATAATTTTTGAGACTTGTTATTTGTGAGATGGAATTCAAACTACATTCTACATTTTGTATTTGTAATTAGTTAGTAATTTAATATAATGTTGTTGTTATTGACTGCTCAATTCTTGAATACACTTACGAGGCAGTTTTGTACTTACAATTAAAATGCATTTAGGCTCTTTTGTCATAAAATATTGGGATTTTCTACTTGAATGTCACATTAATACCAAGCATGAGAAAGCAGTAATAAATCATCATAGTATGAACTGTTCTAAATTGAAATATTTTTCTGTCCTGGTGGAGATGCCAAAGATTTTCTGCTCCCTTCTATTTTGTTTCCTTAGCGTAAGCCTTGATTGTACCGGTAGGCACTGAAAGCATCCGCCCCGTGAAGAACGCCTCCAACAATACCTAAAATCTGTTCATACAAAAACAATTTATGAATCCACTGCAATTTCAGCTTAACTAATTAACTTAATGAGTCCATTACTACATTTTCACACATAAATAAATTTCTATAATAATTATTTCATTATAGCATGTTCCTTACATATGCAGCACACAGGGCAGGATAAACTTGAAAGAATGCAATTCTAGTGTAATCATCGTACAGGCGTGTACTCACTGTAAAAGCTAAGTATGACGAACTCGTCAGTAGTAAAACACAGGCTACACTGTTGAAAGCTACTTCCTAGAAACAAAAGATCTCATTATTCCTTTTTCAATAATCGATCCCGAAACATCTTTTTTAAAATGATTGTTGATGGAATCCTCCTTACAAAAATAGACGAGCGGACAAGGTGATAAGTATTTCTTGAGACGAGGTAACATATCAAAAGCAGCATCGTCGTTATCAAACATGACGAGACTGAGATCAGGAAAAGTGTAAAACTTTCTCCAAGTACTTGACTATGTTTGGCTCCATACATGAGCAGCAAAAACTGACAAATGACCGCTATGAGCTGGAAAGGGGGAAAATGGGATATTAGCTACGTGATTGTATAAATAGATACAATTTATTAAAAGAATTAATAAAAAATATTCATTAGCTCTTAATTGAGGCTTTTCTCTAGGCTAATAATTCATTGCAGAATGTTCGTACTAATTACGCTGTAATTACCGCTTGGAAGATTTTAAGAATCCCAGGTGTCCTCCGAATAAAATCTAGGTGGATACAAAGGCAGCATTTGGTTTTACCACAGGAAATCCCGCCACGATTTCCTCTGGATCCAATCCGATTATTATAGCGGATGGATGCCGGAGATGAAATTATATTTGAGGGGCAAGGGATCATTTGTACTACATTCGCAGTGGTGGGCATGGGTCGAACAGATACAGCCGGCGGAATTCCAATTCTAGCCATTTCTCCTATTCTGTTGGGCAGGGTTAAAACAGCTGAATAACTATACTAAAAATGACGAGTACGTCAATGAACTGTTGTTTCTTCGATCTACTATAAGCTCTTACGCGTGAAAATATGTATTTGTATTCATTCTACACAGTTTTCGAAGGTCAGATACGCCAGGCGAGGCCACAGCACCAACTTTGACACCCCAGCCCTGTTTATCTTTCATTAAACTAACGTAATGATTTCAATCCGAGAACAGATCCATACCAAATCAGTATAATATGTATCTGTGAGTAGGAAAGCGTGGGTGGCATGAACTGATGATGGTCCTTTAATACTTAAAAAAATAGACCAGACAGTTTGACGAGAACAGACACAAAGATTTTGTCAGTCCTTTTGTTTATCTTTCACTCTCGACGTCGACGGCTGGACTTTTTCATGATTCAAGAAAAATTCGACTTTAATAGCTTTCCACAGCATCTTCACTTCTTCTTCTCTCCTTCTGTACACAATCTTGTCATCGTTATTCCTTATCCTGGCAGTAACAAACAAACACAAGCTGGGCACATTTTAGTTTTAATGGACGCACACTGTCTATCCATACAACAACACAATACACTCAACACATACAAGACAATACTCAATTTTTATTTTTATAGAAAAGTCTGGTAAGTGTGTCAATTTTTAATTTGAAACGTGTCACTGTATAAAACGATATATTGCATACCTAAATGGTAATGCTCTTGGCCTGCGCTGGCATGGAGGGGTTTTTCTATTATTATTGTAATAATTATTTTGAAAAGTTGGATTCTGAATTGGACTTTAGTTAAGTGGAGGAGGGAAAGAAGAAGAAGAATTTTATAAATAATAATTTTTTGATTTATGATTGAAACAAAATGTTTAAAATGTAATCTTTTTAGCTCGTTCCGGTTATATGGCTCCGTTCTTCCACACAGGCCGCATCTCCATCGTGTTCCTGTGTACTTTCTTAACTGTTCCTCGTCCTCGTGTGGAAGACGGAGAATTCGGGTCATAAAACTAAAAGGAAAAGGGCGCGATGGGAAAAGTTGATGGGATTGAGATTGTATGGTATTATGGCATGGGGATTTCCCCGTTGACTTTATTTTATCTGCTCTTTTGGTCTACTCAAGTAGATCTGTCCATTAGTTACCCGTCTACAAAGGCACACACACACACACACAGGCACAGACACAGTCTTCGGGAGCTAGCAAAAAATATTCCCAAGAAAATGAAATAAGCCTACATTCACATTCAGCATTGTATAATTGTACCCTCAAATACATAGTTTCTTCGTCTGTTTCAATGCACCTAGGTACCTACAAAGTATGAATACATAAACTGTACAATCTTGCTGCTGCTGCTAACAATACAGATAAGTATCTATAGATCGGTCGTATCTCTTACATGTATCTATAGTAAAAGAATCCGAAGCGGGCTACAGGACAGGATCACATATTATTAGGCAGACATAACAGCATCTAAATATTCTGAGCAAAGATATAAAGTTGTTCAAACTGCTGGTTGAATGGTTGAAAGGACGTGACGGCAAAGCATTGCATTGTACGGTATGTTCTTGATATCTGTAATACTTGCATTCGCAAAAGTAGAGGAATGGAGATAGACAGGCAAACTTTGTATGTTCGTATAGAATGTGAAAGTGGAAGCTGCAAGTATAAAAGATTTAAAAGTACTAAGTATATCGTCTGTATAAATGCAATTTGTCCCAAGTCCAGTCTCAGCTTAATTGCAGTATATCCCAAGTCCTTATAATGGAAAATATCATTATTTGACAAAACTAGTAAATAACACATTTCAAAACAGTCGAAACTAGTAAATAACACTTTTTCAAAAAGGTCAAAACTAGTAAATGACACTTTTTCAAAAAGGTCAAAACTAGTAAA